>JAMKCH010042254.1:0-75877 GCA_023653785.1 Ophioderma brevispina
AATCAAAAGGACCGCCAACCTGAGCAAAGAACAATCTGAGGTCAAAGGTCCCACCACGACACACACACACACCATACAAAGGTTGCTTTCAATTTGGTAAGAAACCCAAGTAAACAAGAACGCTGGGTGACCACATAGTTACATCTATACTTGACTGCAGATCCTTTTTGCAACATAAAACTACTGCCTCACTGTACTGCACTTGTCAATTTCATCCCGGCCCGGGGGTCCGGGACTAGCGGGGACTTAGCCGGGAATGTACAATTTGCTGTCGTGACACCCACGCCTTTGTCCCCGCTACGGTAGTAACGAAATCCCTGGTAGCCGGGCTTACTTTTTTTTTGTACAATCCCCCGCTATGTCCCGTCCCCTACTGCGGGCTTCGTGTGACAATCCCGGTATATTCCCGGCCAATGGGGCGGGGACAGTGGCGTAACAGCGGGGGGGGCAGGGGGGGCAGGTTGCCCCCCCGACCCCTGACGACTTTGGCCGGGAAAAAATTTGCAAAAATCATGCTAAATCAGCGTTTTTTAGCCTCTGACCGGAAAATTTGGCCTTTTGACCCCCCTGACAGGTAATTTCCCAAGATGGAAATTTGCCCCCCTCAGAGCGGGTAGGCCCGGTTCCGCCACTGGCGGAGACTGCTTTAAAACTCTGTACAATCCCTGCTCGAAATGTTTACTTTTACTAGTGAGTTTTCTCAAATAAAATAATAATTCAACTTCCTTCAGCTGAGTCTGTTTGGATTTTATTTTTAAGGGGCATAATGATTTTTTTTCAAAAAAACTAAAAAATTAAAAAAAGGGAAAGTTTATTATTTCATTAAAAGTTGTAATACTACTGCTACCAAATTATGAGAAAAACATCAGTTTGGTAATATTTGATTTGAACATTTTTTCGCTTGAACAAAAAGTTAACCATTCCAAGTCTTATTGCCCAAGCCACCAAACCACTACAATATTAAAATGGTTACAATTTTACTTAAATCTTCTTCACATTTCCAAATAAAAAGGAAATTATGGGCAATTAAATTAGATTTGTTATACTTTTTAGATTTCTTGAGCAATCTTCAATTTCCCTGTTTCTCTAAATGTTATACCCCAGGTCCGGGGACCTCAGCTCGGCACGCCTTGTGGTAAATTGAGCTGACATTACGTAGGAGCCTTGATAGGCTGTACTCTTGGCTGAACGGCGCGTGCGGTTCAAAAAACTTGCAAATTATCCCGATAAAATGGAAAATTTGAATGGGAATAAAACTGCCAAAAACAAGTTCGGAACCGATTACATTTAATTGATTATATCGAACTCGGCAGTTGAGAATAGTTTCGAGCTAACAGAATGTATTTCATGAGATTTATTGTTTCCATAGCGATTCAATATTTTAATTTTCAAAAAATGCCCGCGTTGTATGCAATGAAATGACAATAATCCTGGCTGTAGCAAGAAATATGAAAATAGCTTTCACTACCTCCTGTGATTTTTATGAATTAAATGAAATCAGCAAACAAACTTTCTTTTCTTGTGATTCAGGCCCGGGAATTGAGGTTATATTAATTGTAAAACATTTTCCGGTTGATTTTTGATGTTTTTTCTGGCGATTTTCCGTTGAAATATCGATCCTCGGATTAATTGATTATCTGTCGACCGGCGACACGTGCGTGTATGCTAACTTGTATAGCTTTGCCTTTTCCTGACCTGAAGAGATGGGACCCCGATGGACTGGCAGGTAGGTATATAAAATGGTGATATCCTACGATTTGACGGGCGATAGGCCTACTGCTCACTGATAGCCTGGTTTATCTGGTGTGACACATGCGTTTAAGTCCCTGTTTATGTCCCGGCGGAAAATTGTTTGTACCTCCCGTCTAAGTCAGCTATCATCATTATTGTCCCTGCAGGGCGGGGACAAGCTAACGTCCATTCCCGGCAAGTCCGGCTAACTCCGGCTTGCGGGGCAATACTTTTTGTACATGCCTGGCTATGTCCCGGCATATACCCCTCTATGTCCCGGGACCCCCAGGGCCGGATTGAAATTGACAAGTCAATAAATAATTGTACTAAGTAAGCACTTTTCACCAGTCTACATCATAGTATATGAGTTCGTATTTTCAGTCATGATCAATCAACCGTAGGCAGCAAATCCGACCATTCATGTTCTCTAAGCCCCCTACTAAAAAATTAATCAGTCCAACCGATGGATTGAAAATATTTTGAACGTTTTATTCATAACATCAAAAGGAAAACATTCTTAAGAGACATGAGGAATTCCAGAAAGAAGCTCCCCAATTTTTTCTCGAACCCCGTTTTTTTACATATTTAAATGCTTAACCAATGTATGAGATAGCAACTGAAGTGAATAAGCTGAATACGCCGTCTTTATGTATAAGAATGATATTTAGTAGTTTCTGTCCGTGCACGACAGAGCATGGTTTTCTATCTGGAACAATTACGATAGCAGGCAATTTTCAAGCAGGTTGCGGTTTTCCCTTTTGCACCTTTTTGTCCAATAACCTCAAATGTTAGTCTCGGTAGTGTCTCCAACTGATCCATGAAATTTTGAGAATTTCGCTCTCTAAAACATCCTCCTCCGGTCACTATTTTTCTCATTTACCCTGTGACATAATAGGGCAAAAGGATTTTGGTGTGGAAGTTATGAGGAAAATGTGGCCCCATTTTTGTCGACCAATATTACTTGTAACACATTACTCCTATGGGGCTTACAAATCACCTTTTAGTTCTCACCGCCACATGGATTGAATATTGGTGCGAAACTTTACAGATGGGATTTTGTGGGGTGAAGGCCGATCTAATCAAGATCAAACCTTCATATCCTTAATATCGGGCCTCCCCTTTAAAATATGTTATTCACATGGCACTCCTAACGATTTAAAGACGCTGTTAACCAGCAAATAACTGTAAAAAAATTACAAATAAAACAAAAAGAAAAATTAAAAAAAAAAAAAAAATTTCAGATTTTTTCGTCAATAGTTCGTTTTTCCGTGTAAGCCAATGGCCATGTCTAAATTTAGGATTTCTTGGCCGCACTCCCCTGTTGCCTGTGACACCCTCTCACTACTTATCTATGTTTTATTTTAGGTTTACCACCGTTGTGTTTTATTGCAATCCGCTCACGACGGTAAGCATGTATGGGGGGAAGTGTGAGCGCTTTGGTATTTCTACTCTTTTGAACATTAATATCTTTTTTAAATGTACGTTCATGTTTCGTGGGCCTACTTATTGAGTACATATCCATATGACGTAAAAATTGCACAACATTTCATAAACTATCAACATGTCGATTTAGAGGATATAAACGGCACGAATATTTTCTGAAACACGGCTATTTGAAAGTAGGTCAAAACCCACGCGAATAGAGCGGGTAGCCCGTAGGCTACCTCGCCCAAAAAAACATGTCCTATTTCATTTGTATGTATAGTCTGGTAGCTAGCTGTAGCTTTAATGTCTAATGGCGGCGCCCAATTGGCTATGGGACCGATTTTTTAATTCGTATTAATTAAATGATTCCAACTGTACTGATAGGAGAGAGGTCATTTTGTATATAGGGGGGGTCCTGTTCAAACCCAGAGCTCTGATGGTGATGGTCTTATCAATACAATCGTCGTTACTTTTACCTGGTAAAGAGCAACAAAGGCGTAAAATGTGGTTTCTCAAGATTTCTCTCACTCTTTTTTAACAAAAAATGTCAATTATAAATAGCCTGCCTTTAAAAATACAAATTGGCAGTAACACTAACATGTGTTGTCATGTTGAAAAACCTGTTTCATTTAATATTTGTGAACAAAAAAAAGTTATATTAATATATTAGATTAAACGTCAGATCCGGAATTTTGGTTTATATACATAATTTCATGGTACTGTTTTATACTATACATAAATTGTGTATTACATAAAAATGAACATAAAGTCATCTGAGCTGAAGAGCTTCTGAATTGAGCATCTTGTTTAAGTTGACTATGTTTAATAATAACACGCACAAAAAATTGTATTTTGACTGAGTCAGAAAAGTGGCCATGGCACCTTTAACAAATGAAGGTTCTTCAATTTGCTCCAAAATGATAGTCTTGGCATGGAAGAATAAGTAGAGAACATGTTACACATAAAAACAAGGCGAACTCGTATTTACGCGATGCGGAAAATTATGTCCCGCCGAATGTTGCGATCACTAACATTCGATAAATGCAACTACAAACACCCCACCCCCTCCACAAGAACCCGCAGCACCCCACCCAATCCCCACACCGTGCAAAACCCCAACAACAAACCCTGACATACAAAAAAACAAACAACATATAACCAACAAACTAACAAATAACCACAAAAAAGATGTGACAAACATACATAACAAACACAAGAAGTAAAAACACCAAAGAACACGTAACACGCAATACCCTTTCCACAAAAACACAGCAATAACGACCAATAACATAAAAAAAAACACCAGCAACACCATACAACAACCCAACACCCTCAACAACACCCCACCCCTCCCAAAACACTGACATCCCCTCCCCACGCACCCCCACAACACCACCTCCCCTCACACCATGCAAAACCCCACCCCGCCTCAACCCCAACACCCCCTCGCCACCAACCCTGCAACACCCCCTCCCCCAAAAACCCTGCAATACAAACCCCCTCCCCAAACACCACCCCTGCACCTATGACATAGTGGTCTCATGTAGAGAAGGTATTTTGCATTCTCCAATGTACCGTTCAGAGATACAGCAATTATGCAGTATTAATTAGCGCATTTGCATTACCTAAGCCGCATATATCACATACTTCAAAATTGCAAAAAAAGATGTTTTGCCCATGATCGGTTTCATGCAAGCACAGGCAATTTGAGTATACAAGCTACAGTGTTATAAATATAGCAAGTACGCTGATTTTTGCATTATTAATTAGGCTCATTTGCATAATCAATTGACCGAATGGCCCAAAATTAATCAGGTGGCAGAACTCTTTAGCCCGCTCTTCCAGCAAGTTACATCATTATAGCCTTACAGAACTCCCAGAAAACTTGTACACATCAGGCCTTGCAGGAAAATTTTCATAAATTATGCAAAGATTAGATACTCAATAGCATATTTTTATGCCCAAACAATCTAATCAGGCGAGAACCTAATTCAACCCGCTTCTTCCACCAAGTTACATCATTGTTGCCCTTACGGGACTCAAGATAAATAGTATTAACAACATGGGTAACATTTTATCTACGGACGAACGGACGACGAACGACGAACGGACGAACCCAAGAACGGGACGGGTACGAACGCGCTCATTTCATAGTCACCCCTTGCGAACTCGTTCGAAGGGGACAATAACATAATCAAAAACAGATAGGGATGTTAATACGAGGTTAAAGCCCTCCAGGTAATGTGTAGGCTAATTTTGAAGTTTCATAACTTTAATCAACAAATGTGTATATTACATCTATAGACCTGCCACCCATTGATATTAAAAACCACCAATGTCATAGACTGGTCAAACAACTGAGGTGCATGCCATGGGACATGATATGGTGTGCATTTTTGTGTTACATACCGCCATTTCCGTCGTCTGCTGAATTAATGTCCCCAGCGACATTAATTATAAAATCGTTCTGTTTTACCCATAAGGACGCTGATTGGTCTAATCATTTAGGTGAGGCTACTGTATATTAAAAGCTTTTACAAAACCACTGCAAACGTATCAATTTTGAAAATCGGAGGGCGCCTATTTTTCAAATGTGCCAGTGTCTCTTTACTAACTGGTGAATACGAACAAGGGGTAAACCAAAAGTAAAAGCAGTGAGTAGTTAAAAAAAAGACTAAGGCTAACAATTTAACTGTATTGGGCCAGTGTGCTGAGAAAACGGGCATACAATTTTTTACATTTGTGATTTCTACAAACAAAACACATTGGAGCTACAAAGGTGCAACGAGAGATTTTGAGGCTCCAAAATTTGTCATCTGGTAATTTCATAAAGATTAGGCACTCAATAGATGTCTTACCCTGTATTGGCTACAGAAAGTTTTAACAAGAGAAAAAGGCAATTTTGATTTCCTATATTTCAATAGAAAAAACTGGTTGAATTTTGTATTGCTCCTAGACGCAAATTAGAAATTCGCAATTTATCCGTTCAGATGGGAATGTTTGTGATGGAAAGCTTTACATCAGGAGGCTATCAGGGCAAAAATTCAGTACTTCGATTTTTTAAAGACACCTGATATTGAAATCTCGCGTTGCACTTTTAAATACGAAATTAAAAAGCATTACGCCAGGATAGCGTTGGTGTCTATGGAAACAAATACAAGCAATACAATAATTGTACAAACAAACTAAAAAAAATGCACTTGGAGGGATGAATTATTTCACAAACACAACCATGTACACAACACTCAATCCATTCTTGTGCTGTCTGTAATGTTAAAGCAGTTATTAACCTAATTCAGAGTGAATACATCAAAGGCAAAGTATTTGTGTGAAAAAACTAAGAATGTTTGGCCCACACAATATGAGGCCTGGGAATGCATGTCTGTGACTGTTCATTAAATAATGTTCAGAAAGAATCCAACTACTCACAAAACTTTAATGGAGGGTGGTAGACCATGATGGCTTCTAGCACTGTATAGTTGTTAGCAGATCTTCATGTTAATGTCCCAAAGACAGTCAACGAAATGTGAAAATCAATGGAGGATCATTACTTGGATGCTCTGGGTCGGCATACCAGGGTGGTCGGTGTTTTAATCATCCGAATAGATACAAGTTCAAGTAGATTAGCATTGGTTTGCAAGAATGGCTGTTTTTATGGTGCCAGACCTTGTATATAAAATTCCCATACTACCATGGTGAGCAGTGTTCCATGTAAACCACTCTCCTGCCTGCCTATGCGTTGGAATGACAAGCTTACAAATCGCTTTCATTATTCCTCTATCAAAAACCTAAAAGGCTCATGTATGTACTTTTTACACAATTGTATATTCCTTTCATCTATTGTAAAAATTCACAGTGTTAATAAGTTACCTTAAACATTCAAATGAATGTGATCTGTTTGGATGCCCAACAGTGCAATGATCATGATTATGGTACATTTTCAAAGCCGTTCCAATGATGCTCAGGGTTCAAATCAGACCAATTTTCGGTGTGTGCTTGTGTTTTTTAGTGTATGGGGTACGTATATGGTTGGATGGTGAGCGACCTGCCTGGGTCATCATCAATGACAGGTAGTCCCTTCCAAATGTCTCCACTAATGCTTAGAATAAAATGCATCATCAGTAGTAGTGTCCATGAAAACTACTCTCTGTGGTCTATAAAAAAGACAATACTACAATGTAATCAGTCGGACCAGAAGACAGTGGTGGTGCTACGGGGGAAAGGGGGGAGGGGCATTTTCAAACAAATTCCTTTCCCCCAGTTTTTCTACCAAATGTGAGCCCTACCTTGTCAAAATGAACTGTCAAATTACATTTAAAATAGTAAATTCTCATGTACATTTCAACATATTTAATGACATATTTCACATTTTGCATACATGTACCCATTTTTGCCTGAAAATTTCACTTTGCTTTCCCCCCTAAAATTGTTCTTTCTCCCCTTCTCCCCAAAAAATATTGATCCTGGAGCCACCACAGCCAGAAGACCACAATTAACTCCCTGATGAAGTAAAACAGTTTCTTAAAAAATAAATGCTTTGTCAACACCTGTATGGTCTGTGAGTGCCACTCCCTTTTGAAATCCAATCTAGGAATACTTTCATAAAAAAGGCTCTGGTATATCCACAAAAAAGTTTTCATAAATGCCATTTCCTTCAAGAACCTCAAGAATAAGGGTTTTGTTGAAAGGTAGAAACACCTATACAAACCACAGAATTGCCCCTTTGAAATTTCCCATCATTTTGAACTGTATGGTAAGCCAGGAATTTGTGACATGAAGTTAAAAAGTATTAACTTGCTAAAAGTGGAATATTTAATGTTCACTCACCAAGTCAACTGACATACAAGACACAGTGTGTGAAAGCCAAACTTGGAACATTAACCCTACAGCATTTCAATCCTGATTTCACACTCTTAAGAACTTCAATGGATACTATATAAATACTGGTTCGATGACTGCATGATAAACCAACATAACCTAATAACATGGCAGAAGTAAACATTTACTCAGAGGTGATATGCACTTTCCAATCAAAGACTCACATAGCTAGCACACTGATCCTGCAAGACTTTGGCATAGATGATATCAGTGTGTTTGAAAACTTTTCCATTGGATGTGTGAAGCGAGTAATGAATATGAGGAATAGAAAAATGCCCATCTTGGAAGAAATCTGAGGACCAGAATGGAATCATGATAAAAGGTGCAAACTGTTGCCATCTTTATTAATTACATCATTCTTAAAGTGACAATATCTGGGGAAGGCTGAACAATTTATTGTGATCTACCAGATGCAAAAAAAAAAAAAAATTGCTGGTACAACCATCCCTCCAAACATAATTCCAACCCAGCAAAGACCTGATTTGGTTTTTATTAATGAAGTCACCAAATGTATTATTGTAATAGAACTTACAGTTCCTTTTGAACCAAACATTGATATAGCCCGCAAACTGAATTCCAATAAATATTCTAGCCTCATCGGTGATCTTCAGGACCACAGTTATGATTCTCATCTCTTTTGTATAGAAGTAGGTAGCCGTGGGCTTATTACTCAGGAAAATAGAACTAATGTGCAATACCTATTTTCAATGATCTCTCATAAAAACAAGCCTTTGAAACATGAATCAAAAGAACTTCTTAAATCGATCAGCCATTGTGCAATATCCACATCATACTCCATATTCTATTCTAAATTTGACTCAGACTGGTCGATTGAAGTTAATTGATTGTTTAAAACTATTTTAAACAGTTTAAGTGCAATACTTTGTTTTTAATTATAAATGTTTAATTGTAAACTGCAGTTTACCTTTTAATGTATGTCTTGTTGTAATTGTCTACAGTCCTGCGGAAATAGGATGGTGGGTTGCACCCATCATTTTTGATTACTTGTCTGGACTTTTTATGTACATTTCTTTGCTTGTTTGATATTTTAAGAAATAAAAAAAAAAAGATGTGTGAAGTAATGAATATGAGGAATAGAAAAATGCCCATCTTGGAAGAAATCTGAGGACCAGAATGGAATCATGATAAAACTGTTGACATCTTTATTAATTACATCATTCTTAAAAGGTTATCAAGGAACTGAGTTTATACTCGTCAAGTTCTTCATGTTTAAAACCATTCACTTTGAGGTGGGTCTTATAGAATGTACATGAGTGAATAAATAGGTTGAATAATTATTATTCCCAATACTTAGGGATTGAATAACAAATGCATACCAATAGTTTGTGTCTTTATCATAAATTGCTGAAGGTTTCAGCTCCCAGATGAGACATAACCATAAAAAAAATGGGTTTAAAAAATATTTAAAAATGTTGTTACATATTGATTTTTTTTCTGGCGATCCATACCACCTATTTTGATTTTCACTGCTGATTATGAAAAGCAAAGGTACTCTTTTATAGTGCTGCAGGCAGTGGTGGCGCCAGTGTGTGCGTGTGTGGTGGGGGGGGGGGCAGCTTGCATTTGCCCCTAAATTTTTTCTTGCCAAAATTTCACTTTGCCCCCCCCCCCCAGAAAATGAAATCTGGTGCTGCCACTGGCTGTGTATCAAATATCCAAAACACAAGAAAAGTCTCCACAAGGTAACCAATATGTATTAGGTCTTACAGCCTGTCACCACAATTAACATATTATGGAATAAAACCTAATGTAGTTTTGCACTTTATTCTGTTAAATACAGCCCATCACCGAAACAGTTTAATACAGTTGTCTAAGAAAGTGGTTCATTTTAACACAGATTGCCACACAAAAATAAATAAAACAACACCCCCCCCAAAAAAAGATTAATACAGGTGTCTAAGAAGATGGTACATTTTACCACAAATATGCAAATAAAATGTATTCATTACACTTTATTTTGTTAAAGACAGACCATCACCCAAACAGTTTGATACAGTTGTCTAACAAAGTGGTTCACTTTAACACAAATAAGCAAAAACAAAAACAAGCACCCAAAAAAAGCACCCCAAAAAGAACACCCAAACAAAGTTAAATATAGTTGTTTAGTGGTTCAATTTAAAAGTGGTTCAATTTAAAAGGAAAAACAAACACACACATTATACATGCAAATCACAGTTTAATACAATTGTCTAAAAAAGTGGTTCATTTTAACACATATTATCAAAAAAAGTCTGTGTGTATGATGTGCATGTATTAAAGGCACTATCAGTGATTTTTTAAAACAGAAAATCGAAAAAATCATTAAAAATCAGATTTTTGCATGTCTGTAACAAGTATAAGTGTCCTAACATACCCCACTAGTGATACAACCAAAAGCAGCCTAATAAGGACAAAATTGGATATTTTAGTCATTACTGTCCATATGAACACTTACTCCAACACATCATTGAATGGAGATTCACATATTTGAATACTGCTATTTTTCTTCCTTTGCTGTCAGTTTTTTAGTTGGAAATAATAACTTATGAGAATTCTAGATACTTACTCTACACTTTTAAGCTATTCCTGCAAATTTCAAATATTTTGACTCACAACCACCACCACCACCAAAAAAAAAAAAAAAAAAAAAGCCGCCACCGCAGCCGCCGCCGCTGCCGCCTCTGGTACCTTTGGTACCTAGAGTAATGAGTGCAGGTAACAGACCCGGGATGATCCCCTACTCTTATTGATAAGGTCTGCAACTTTTTTACGTGCTCAGAATGGACTTTTCTGACACACCAACAGCTTTACATATCCGAACCATGAGGCACCGCTCACCCACTGCATACACCTACACATTCTATACAATGGGTGGGAGCGAGGAGAAACTCCATAATCACACTTATGCCATTTTCGATCTTATATGAACTATTTGAGTCTGACCAAGAAACCGGACTCTCACAGGGCTCGAACCAGGGTCGCTTGACAGTATCATACCAAATTATGTTACAAGTTTCTAATGATATGTTTACAACATCATACAGATTTTACCGGAAGTGGTCAAAATGTTGGTATTAGAAGAAACCACTTTTCTCATTTTCCCTGTGAAATCTTAAGGCTGAAGAATGTTTGCATGGTTTGGAAATTCTGAGCAAAAAATGTATTATATTTTGTGGTCGACCAATATCAATTTTACACAGTACTCTATGGGGCTTACAAAATCATTTTTCTAGCTCTCACATCAAAATGGATTGAAATATGGGCAGGAAAATTTACAGAAGGGATTTTGGGGTGAGGGCCATTCTATCAAGAAGGAAACTTTATTTAAATTGGGCCATCTTTCTGTAAAGTTTACTAATCAACTCAAGCAGTTTTTAAGCAACCTAAAATGCCTGAGAGGGTGGGGATGACAATGTACAAACATATTACCAATTTATTTATTTTTTCTCTCATAACCCCTCCTAAATGATTTTTACCATACCTTAACACCCCTAAACAATAAACTTTGATACCAAATATAACAAGATTTTTTAAAAAAAAAAAAAAAAAAAAGGGGGGGCTTGCGCCCCCCCCCCCTGCCCCCCGCTGGTTACGCCACTGTATGGATACATACCTACCTTTTGGTATTAGCCCGTCTTTTGAAGCTGAATCGAGTAATCTTGCCAACACTAAAGCATAGTTTTGTGTTTATATGTGTAAAATTATACAATATTAAGACTTCAAAAGTCATTTGCTTGACATTTTGACTACAGATTTTGATGTTTTTAATTTGAAGTTACTTACCAAGGTTAGTAAATGACTTCCAATTAGTTGTCCTTCAGAAATCATCATTACACAGAGTTGCCAATTATCTGATTGTGCATGCTCTTATTTTGTGGGTAAGATCGAACTGGAATAACATACAAGAAAAAATACATTACGTCATTTGCAAAGGTATTTATGCCAGGGATTTTTTAAATGAGTTTTTTTTCTCTCATAACCCCTCCTAAATGATTTTTACCATACCTTAACACCCCTAAACAATAAACTTTGATACCAAATATAACAAGAATTTTTAAAATAAAATAGCTTTTGAGCTCAATTCACAAATATATTGAAAAAAATACCCCACACAAGTTAAGTACAATCAGAAAAATTACCTTTCTTAATAATTAGCGTCTTAACCCCTTAAGTGTGTGATGCATTTGATATGCCTAATCAGCAAAGAACAACCCTTTTAACAAATTTTTGGTCATGGTGACATGCCCTGTCATAGTTGAGTGGCCCCAGGCTTGAATGTCAAAGGTATAACCAATTTAAATTCTACAAAGCCAGTCAAGCAATCAAATGTCAAAGGTAGACAGGATTGAGAGTTAAAATATCCTCGCTATTGAAAGTTTGGATTTTTGTCATTATTTATGAGCTGTTTCATTTTGAAGGGGTCTCTTAAAGCAATACCACCACATTACATGTGACATGCGCCCTCATTTTTTCTCTATCTTGAGATTTTGGTATGGTGGGATTGGATTTTTAATGAACTAAAACTTCTTCAAAGTGGTTTACTTGGAAATGATCGCCATATCTTGGATTTTTTTATGAGTTTATTGGGGTCATCAGCCATTCGTAAAAGAAGGAAAAGGTAAAACTAGATTACTCATCAAACTCTTCATAAATTTGCTGGCCTTTCTGGACGTAAAATGTGAAATTGATGACTTTCTAAGGTATATGCTTTAGAACATATTTCTCCAGAAGCCACTTGTTGTTTCTTTAGGATTACATTGTTATTAAAGGTGCAACAAGAGATTTCACATATCAGGTGTCCCTAAAAAATTGAAAGTACTGATTTTAGCCCTAATGTAAACCTTTCCATCAAAAATAACCCCATCTGAAAGGATTAAGCTGAGAAATGTTTCTTTGGTACAAAAATTTTGCAATTTCTAATTTTGTATAGGAGCAAATACAAAATTCAGCCTATGTTTTATATTGAAATGTAAGCAAATCAAAATCACTGTTTTTCTCTTTTTTAAGACATCATTGTAGCCAAATACAACATAAAAAATCTATTGAGTGTCTAATCTATATGAAATTACTATTATGACACAATATTTGGGTGCCTCAAAATCTCTTGTTGCACCTTTAAGCAATTCAAATATCAAACATGGCCAAGTAGCTTTAATTTGTTAAGACGGTTTAAGTTAGCCACGCAATCAACTGTCACAGGTAGACAAGAGAGTTAAAATCCGCTTCCTGTTGAAAAGGCGTGGAGGCATACTATTGTTCTGCTTTATGGCATTATTTACTGTATGTGGAATGTGAAAATAACTAACAATTGAATCCTTATGGTGGTGAACAATATGTTTTTCAATGGTGATTCCGAGATTTGTGCCCAATTATTTTTACTGATTGCTGTTTGGCCTTCCCAATATGGGGTCATATTTTCATGAATCTCATAACTTTGAAAAATTCAGGGTGGCCTCTTCTTAAAATCTGGGGCACTCACATATGAAATGGATATGGGTGAAGACTTGCGCTTCCAAACCGAGGGGCATTCGGTAAGAGGACTGAAAAAATAGGGGTCTTTGGGTGAGAGACGGCCAAATGCCCCCCAAAATAGGGGTTTTTTGAGTGACAAATTTGTAAGATGTTCCAAAAAATGGGGTCTTTGGTGAGATTTTTGCAAAATTTTCAAAAAATAGAAGCCTTGGGTGAAAATTTGGAAAATTTCCACCCAAAATAGGGGTCTTTGGATGACAGTGGTAACATTTTGAAAAATAAAATGGGGTCTTTGGGTCACAATGGTGCTGAAAAAGGGGGTTTTAACAGCCTTATATACATATCACTTCCAAGATGGGAGTGCCCCCCGGGCTTAAAATCTGTCAGTCCATAAACTCAGTCAAGCTTTTAAGATTTAGGGGTAGATTTTTTGGAGTGGGAGTTACACTTCCATAAAACTTGCACACACAAAAACAAAACCACATAAGTAAACACTTAGTGCAAAATCAAAGCATGCACGCTCAGTTTGACGTCGTGAGCCCCGCGGGGAGCGTGCCATTATGAGTCTTGTCAAACTGATGCAAATGCATTGATTTTTGCCAATGCAAGAAAAGTTAAACATGTTTGATTGAAAAACAGCCTAGAAGCGAGACATGTCTAGAAATCAAGGGCAGGTTGCAGCCAGAATTACCTATTTCTCGCTAGCTTTAGCAGTGGTTCAGCTTCACTGCGCTTAAACAATGAAACCATTGAAGCAAATCTGGGCTATTTCTAGCCCAGAATCGCAGGTATAGGGATAATAAAATGTAGCCTAGTTTAAAAATGGCCCATGGCACTTTTTGTCATTTTGAGAAAATGGAACTTTTGTAACTGGAGGGCAGTTCACTTTCACCTGAAAATCTCAATTTTCTCAAAGAAGTTCCATGGGCCATTTTTACACTGGGCCGCTCCATTCATAAATGTCATTACAACACATTTTTGTAAACAATCTCAATCTATGGAACACATTGCAGTAATGTTTCCAACGAAAATAGCACACACCCAGCCTTAACCCTTTGGGAACTGGCCAGTTTTGTATACGTTTGTAACACAATTCAGTAGCTTTAGAGGTGGCCTTCCAAATGTTTGCAGGTGATCGGGAAAGCCATCTAAAACACCAACAAGGCCTATAGGCTTGTTTTGACTCATTTAAATACATTTTTCATGCTAATTCTGAATGTGCCCAGAAAAATGAAGACTTTTTACATTTTTGAAGCCAGAATTTACATGTAGTAATTTTGAACGGCGACTTTAGTCGCCGTTAGTTCTCAAAGGATTAAATATGAATCAAATCAACATTGCATATGTATTCTAAACACATCGTGTAGTGCTCGGTGCGCATGTAAATAATTGTACACGTCGTGTATAAATAAATTGGTAATATGTGTGTACATTGTCATCCCCACCCTCTCAGGCATTTTAGGTTGCTTAAAAACTGTTCGAGTTGATTAGTAAACTTTACAGAGAGATGGCCTGATTTAAGTATATTAAGTTTTCATCTTGATAGAATGGCCCTCACCCCAAAATCCCTTCTGTAAATTTTCACGCCCATATTTCAATCCATTTTGATGTGAGAACTAGAAACATGATTTTGTAAGCCCCATACCGAGCATTGACATATCAATGCATGGTTATCCAATCATATCTTCTGTCTCATACAAAATGTTTCTGAAAGCATGTTGTTCCTCTTTGTAGTGTGCACATTTTATTGCTGCCAAACGATCTGCACCAGGTGGCTCAAACAGACCACAAATCCTCCAGCAGCCTGGAAGTCTTTAAACTAACCCAATGTAACTTTCTGCTCTTTCATCGTGCCAGGCCACAATACTTTAAAATGTTGTAAACAAGATGCAGACATTTTGTTCTACACCGCATGGCATATGTACTTCCGGTGGAAAAGAGTTCAAATAGTGGAACCGAAGAAAGCAGTGGGGCACAGCCTATAGCAGGAATATTGCACCTTACCGTGGGAGGGGGGCATAATTAGAACCCTTCCATTTTTGGCAATACCATTTTTTCAAAGTTTTTGTCAATTTTTTGTTAATTTACAGATTATTGGTGACTTCTTTGTAACATGAATTTCCATTTCAGAGAAAAAATTTGTTTTGTCATTTCCTCAGAAGCTGTGCACTATTGCAAAATCCCAAACTTTAAAATGACCTGGTTGTATAAGGTCATTTATCAAGTTTTATTTATTACTAGAAGCAGGATTTGAAATTAGTTTTAGTTGGCTGATAATATTGCTATGCCTTAATGTAATCATTGATGCATATATTTCTGGGCTTATTAACCATGAAAACAACTTAATGCCTTTGGTACTTGTTTATTTAAGAACAGAATTTCAATTTGTTGAATATTGTAGTGAAAAGAACAAAAAGGACTGGGCTGTGTTGGTGTGACAGTAAGATTGTACTGAAAGTGAAAGATTTATCACACAATGACGTATATGCCAATGGGGCCATTTCTAAACGGTGATATCCTTTTAGAGCTAGTCTTACAGGCTACAAATAATATAATTTAATATGGCTAATAAATGTACCCAGTGCAGTAGTAATATAAAGTTTATTAATGTCAAGAGTATTTTTTAAAGAATAATGTATAAATGTGTTGAATATTAATAATGCTGTAAGCTTGTCCTACAGTATTATAATTAGTTTGTTCACCATGACTGTTTTAACCCCCTGGGCACTACCTCCATCTACTTGCCTATCTATCAGCATAAGCACTATTTTGATTGGTTACTTGAATGCTGGTATCATTTAATGAGCAAATCAGAGCTACTGTAAGAATGGTGGTATGGTTTACAGATAGACATAGAACTTAGAAGTACTATTTTAATTGGTTGCTCAGAGGGCTATGGCATGTTGTATCCAATAATGAGCCAATCTATTTTTGAAGGTACAAAATTGAACTAATTGGTATCAAGCTTGAAGACTTTTCTAATCCATAAAATTAGAAAATAACCGATACGATCGGTATTCTTGAAATCGGGCCGATTATGACCTTATCGGTATCTGATCGGTATCGGTAAAATTCTAAGTTTTTACCAATTTTCTATACTGATTAAATTAATATCAAAGAGGTCCAGACTTGAATTAAAATTGTTCCAAACTGATGGTCAAACGGTGAAAATAAATTTAAACTGAAACAATCAATTTATTATTTTATATACACAAGAGTGTGTACAGGCCCGTACGCAGGGGGGTGCGGGGGGTGCAGTCGCACCCCCCAAATTCTACAATAGGGGAAAAAGGTCCACATTTTGCTGAAATTTTTGACAAAAGGTCCAAAATTTAGAAAAATTTTGCCACAAAAGTCCACATTTTGGTGATAAAATATTCAAAAAGTCCCAAAAAAGTACCACCTTAGGGGGTTTGGTCCACTTGTACCAAAAAAGGTCCACTTTTTCGAAGTTCCGCACCCCCCAAAATAAATCCTGCGTACGGCCCTGAGTGTGTATGTTGTTCCTAACTTACTATTTCGCCATTTTAGTGGTTTACCTAAATCAATCTGCTACTTTCTGGCAGCTTTTGGCTGTCGAAAACAGCGATGATAATGCAAAAAAAAGTACACAGAAAAAAAATCTTGAAGGCAGATACAGAACTTTTGCTAAAGAGGGGACTAAAAAATTTTGCACTAATCCTGACACCTTTCACTAACATTAACAGCCACAGATTTACAAAATTGCACTAATTTCTTTTGTTGTGATTAAAGGATGTTGCCATAGAGAAAATCGCATGAGGAAAGTCGAGAATTCATATTTTTCTGTAAGTTGAGTACCAAAAAATGAGATTTATCATTTTAAAATGATTACCATTTTCAGATGATAAACAGTGCTCCAGTATGGTTTACCCATTGCAGGAAATTTCACTGCATTTTTACCTGAAGAAATTGATGGGGGAACTTTCCGGTCGTCTCATGATTGAACCCGAAGCAGGGATAACACGGGTCTACAATTTCCATGAGAAAACAAATGAGCCGATTTTTATTTGTCTAACTGTCTGTTGGTTAGCACTACCCTCCCCGTGCGTTACAACTCAGATGAGGGAGGAAGAAAGCAGCTGTAACCTTTTCTGTCACATTTATGGTAAGTTTGCAGATATAATCAATTGTTAGTTTTCCTACTACAGTGAAAAACCCAGGAAGAGATATGTACTTGAACACTAAACCCTGAGTTAAAAGCAACACATGAAAACCCGGGAAGAACCAAAAGGCTCTTACGCCAATGGGACAACACCTAAATCATGAAATCATAGAAATGTACACAAGCTTTCATTAGTGGAGAAGGTCAAAATATTACTTCAGTAAAAAAACCTCAGAGATATCCAATGAAAAATTCATAGAAAAATACATGTGCGTTTCGTGATGAAATTTCCAAGTATGATAAACTTGTAACAGATTACTCTACAATTTCCCATCACATGTATTGATGAAACTTAGGTATTCCAAATATGATGAAATCCGAAAAAGAAAGGAAAATGACATCTATAGATGATAAAAGACGCATTTGTAAGACGTGTTTGTTCTGCCCTGTTTTACGCTGTTTGCTTGCTTTCATCAAAAAAATAGTTTGGTGTTAGAATTAGTTTTCCATCATTATATCTAAACATCTCTAGAATTTTTGGCACATTTGTTCAAATTGCGGGAAATTTTTGGAATTTTAGGCATTTTACCAAAAAGACCCCATAGTTAGTATTTAAGCATTTGTCAAAAAAGCCCCATCCGTTCTAACCACCCGAAAACATCCTTTATGACATAGTAATTTTCATCTTTCTGTCCTTTAAAAGTCAAGGGCCCTGCCACAATTCTGCACTTGCCAAAGAGCTCCTACAATTGGTTGCATGCGATTGCCTGTTCATTTGGAATCACAATTGATTCAAAACAAAGTTAAAATCATTTTTGAGTGAGGTCCGTCACTGTTTGTCTGGCAATGTGTTGGTGTTGTTATAACAGCTGGCCTTAATGACAACCCATGGATCGCTGTTATGTAAAGAATATGCGACCCATCCACACTAAGAAAGGGGGATAACGTATAGGAAAGTATTATTTTTTTGCTTTCAGAGGGTCCATGTGTGAGAGCCACGTTGAAGTGGAAAACCATTGCGAAAGCTTACGAGAGAATAGCATATGGACTGGAGCTGCTCTGATTTTGTGAAATGTCTCGCCCTAGGCCGGTTTCCACCTGTGACATGCCACTGTGTTTGTAACTGATATCGGCTGTCTGCCCCCAAGAATGCAGCCCTGCCACCAGCCGCCGCCCAGGCCCTCTTACTGCTCTCGCCCCCCTGGTGTGATACAGGATAAAGGACAAGGGGGCGAGAAGGGGCCGGGGAAAACGGGCGAAAAAGAAAAAAGAGGAGACAAAGAGGCCGAAGGGGGGGGGGGGGAAGGAAGGGGGGATAGAAACAAAAACGAGAAAAGGAAGCAAGGGAGCCAGGAAAGGAAAGGAAAGATGACAAACAACAGACCGCCCCACAACCCAGAGTGCTAAGCATTCCTCCCTATTAACCCCTTCAAGCCCCCACCGGACCCCCCCTCCACAACTCCCACCCACATTTCCCAAACCACCCCCACCCTCCCTCCCACCCCACCCCCCATCCCCCCCCACACCGAACTCCACCACTCCTTACGACACACCGCCTCAGCCCCTCATCCACACTTACCACCCCCCCCCCCCCTGTTTAACCCAGAAGACCACCATAATCTCCGTAGCAGACTGAATAGGGGGAGCCACATGAAATCCAAAAAAGAACGAACGAAAGAAAGGACGAAGAACGAAGAAAAGAACCGCCCTGAACCGAAACCCAAGAAGAAAGAAATACAAGAAAGACCAGCACGAACAGCACGCAGACGACCGACCGCAAGCCAAGACAGAAAGATGAAGAAACGACACGAGCCTAAAAACAACAACGACCGAGCCAGGCCCGGACAGGCACGACGCAGGCACACCGCCAGGGGGGGAAAGCTGAGTCAAGAACCGGCAGGGCAGGACAAAGAACGTCCATTCGCAGCCTGCGCCGGCCCGCCCCTCCCATTCCCTGCCCGCCCCCCGACCCGCTCTCCTCTCCCGCCATCCTGGTTGTAGTAGGGGGTATGCCTAAGAATAAAAACAAAAAAAAAAAAAAATAAAAAAAAAAAAAAAAAAAAAAATAAAAAAAAAAAAAAACAAAAAAAAAAAAAAAATTGGCAAAATTTTTCGTTATCCATTCATTCATTCCTTCATAATGCATTCATTTATTTATTATTTAATTTATTACCACATACACATTTATCTTATGTTTGATTAACATCTCTTTATTTATTTGCTGCATTTATTTATTTATATTCACCCTTTCCTCAGTTGTTCTTATTTTTTCGGAAGGAAATTTTATTTTATTGTCATTAAGGTATGTTTGAAATAACAAAAAATTCCCTCTGTGTTAAAAAACCTAATAATTTTCCCTTATTTTGCCGGTAAATTCAATTTAGGACGTTACAAGTTGCCATTGAAAGTAATTGGCAGCCGACGACGGTTTGTGCCCTTTTCGAAATGGAGGACAAAATGTGTCACTTCAGATCGCGCCCGATATCCATGTATTTATAGAGGTCAGTGTCTTGGATTTATGTGTGTGGCCCTTTGACCGGAGATAAGATTGGTCTGTGCTCGGATCAGTGGTCCTTGGACCAAATTTGGTGGATGGCATGAGGGCATTTCTATGTAAATTGACCCTATAGATGACTTTGGCCTTTTGGGTCATGACCAACTTTAATATAAACAGTGATCTGATGTGCAAATACCAAACTTTTAATCCATTAATGACCTGGTAAAGGTAGGTATTACCAATGAAATGTTTTCTGGGTTTGTTATTTACAGTCGGCTACACACTTCATGATAAAGAAAAACCAGTGATCTACCACTGTCCAGCAGACAATGTGGTTTTTACCCTACCATATGGGCAAACTCAGACTGTTGTAGGGTGGCAGGAGCCCACAGCAAAAGACAACTCTGGCAAGACTCCAACAATGACTAGGAACACCAAGCCAATGTCCATGTTCTCCCTGGGAAGAAACCGTGTGGAGTATAACTTCACTGATGAACAGGGAAACAGAGCTATGTGTGCTTTTGATATCATCTTGTTAGGTAAGGTAGCAAGTGGTATAGCCAACAGGGGCAAGGGAGAATAGAGGTAAAATTGGGAAAAATTGATGAAAAATCAAGCAAAATCATCCGCTTTTGGACCTTTACCCTTTGATTACCTGGTACCACACCAGTAAATAAACTAGGTGTATAGTCTATTTCTCTACCTCTGTGCAGTGATGTCATTTTACGCATGCATCAAGATATGGCATCTTTGTGCGTTCATGTAAAAATGCCGTCGCTTTAAGCCAGCGTGCTCGGTTTATCAAATCTCACACTGGCGTCACTGCACGGAGGTAGGAAAATGGAGTACAGCAGATGACGTCAGAGCCATAACAATGTTGGCATCCGAAATATGACCCTTTCCCTAAATGAGGAGTCATAAATGAAGTAAAATTTGAAACTAATCATAATGTTTGGACTAGTCGAAAAACATTTGAATGGTTAAGATTTTGTCTGTAGCATTTTTGTATAATTTCTGAGGCTTTTTTTTTTTTGAAAATGCAATTCTAACTTCTAGTGATATTTAAAGTAGGCATGGACGTGTTAAAACATGTATATGTTTGGTGTACCATGCTCTGTAGCTTTAAAAATAAGCCTTCACCATGACTTTTTTCATTTTTGTAGAAGAGGTATGGCCCTAATATTCTAAAAAAATCCAGTTTTGAAATAACCAGAAAATGACGTTCGATGAGGAGGTCATTTTGTGAGTTGTTTAGTGGTTGTTTATGTGTGTGTGTGATTCCTACAGATTTTATGGATCATCTAAAAATCAATATGCCCAAGCATGGTTTGAGTTCCTTTGACCTGTGTCACATAACGTGCATATTTTATCTGCAATGTGTAAAACATTCAATCTGTACTCTATAGATCAATCTGAGCCTATTCAGTAGGTTGCTGCAATAGAGTTTTTGGTTTTATTCGCCAATATTGAGATCAAGTTCAACCCCAGTTTCCTGATCACAGGTTTTTTACTTTATGACATGAACTCAAGTCGTATGTAATAGTAATAGGACAGTGGTTAGTGGTCAAAAGTTTGCAGTCTTGCACTCTTGTGTGTGTTACATGTGTATATTTGTTTAAAAAAATGCTCACATTTAAGAGGGGCAGACCTATAGGCAAGGCCTATAGACAAATCCGACCAGCCAAATGATGGTCAGAATTGATCCGCCATTACTGGGGGGGCATCACCAACCCAAAACCTACCACCTCTTTTGTGCGTCTGTACCACGCTTGATGAAGTATAAATTTAAAAGCTAACTTAATCTGCACATTTGCGTGAATTCAAGGCAGGATGCACCCCAGCGATGGCTGCCAGTGAGGGGTGTTGGAAATGTGTCAAACCGGATTCGTGTATACTACAACCTATATGTTAGAATGTTGGCCTACATGTTTTAATAAAATGTTACTTAATAAGGGCAAAAGTCGTAACATTTGGTGGGGGGCACAACTGACACGGTTGAGCTGAGGTGCATCAACCTGCATACACATCGTTTCATGAGAACTAGACCTCTAGTTCAGAGGAGTGTAGTGGAGCGGTGTGTGGGGGACTGCAAAATTGTCGACCATTCTATTCGAAAGAAGTAATAACATTTTAAAATGCTGGTTGGGTCAAAAACTGTGGTGGCAGGGGTGTTTTTTGCGGTCAAAAATCAGTTTTGACTAATAACTAAGAAAATCCAGATTTATTAATTTCTTAGCAAAACAGATTTTACTCATGAGCAATAGGCATACTATCAATCTCTTGACATTTATCTTATAGATTTCTGTTTTATACCCAAATAAAATGGTCCCTCTTTACTTTAAATAAACATCTTTGTACCAAATGTCACAACAGCGAGTATTACCTGAACCCTTATGCAATGTATAAAACCTTCTATCAATATCAAAAAGGACACCATAAAAAATTGTAATAGTTTTACTTAAAAAAAAATTTTAAAATAATTTCGCTTAATTTGTAGCCCAAAATGCATTTTTTCAGCCTAGAAATCATCCCTGCCACCAAATATTTCAACCACAACCATCATTTTCTTAAATCTCATATATTTATCCTTCAAATAAAGGTGGTTGTGTTTTGTTGTACCGAGAGTGGGGTAACTCGAAAACTAGAGCACTTTTCAAAGCTCGGCCACTCCGTTAGTAGCATACATTTGATTTGCCACATGGGACTGTGTGTGAATCCTGAGCATTTGTCTCACGAGGAACATGGTGTAAATTTGGAACAATCCAAATGCAAAGTAAATGGGAAATGCACGGGCCACAAGTTTAATGGATGCATTACATAAAAATCAATTGTGAGCAAGATTCTGATTAAAATTGACCTAGAAATGTGCACTGTTGCCTGTAACTTTATGGCAGCACACAGTTCTATCCATGATGTGATTGATTAGAATTCTATTTCAGTAAGTTAATCACAGAAAAGTTGTACATGGATGTGTTACTATTCACCCAAAAGTCACCAACAATTATTGCATAATTGGGCGCTTTTAGACCATTTTGGGTAAATACCCCAATTGAATTGGGTGTTTTTAGGTCTCTATCTTCTGCAGGAATCTGCCCAATGAATGTACATTGGGTGGATTTCTTTTAAAAGCACCCGTTTCATGTAAATTGGGTGATATTTATGCTAATTTTTATAGCATTTGCTCATTCCATGTGAATTAAGTGCTCTAACTTTAGAGTTGGGAAACCAAATCAGGTCTTTTGTAGTGCTTCTGAACCAGTTCTCTTCTTTCACAAATGTGCTATCTTCAGTAGATAGCAACAGTAATAAGAATAGTGCTTTGGACCAGCGTTTACTCATTTCTGGTCTTTATATTTGGCTACAATTGCTCGTACTGATAGAATAACATTACATCTTATGAAAATATGTGTCTTCATAAATTTTCCTATCCCTTCAGGAACCAGACCAACACCACTAAATAAACTAGGTGTAATGGATGACGTCAGAGCCAAAACAGAATTGGCGTTCGAAATGTGACCCTTTCCCTAAATGAGTCATAAAAGTTTGATATGTTGAGTCTTTAAATGAAATTTGAAATTAATTATAATATTTAGACTAGTAACAAACCATGCATGTGAGCAGTAAAGATTTTGTTTGTGCCATTTTGTATACTGAGTTTCTGAGGCTTTTTTTGAAACTGTAATTCTAACTTCTAGTAATCTAGGCGTGGGCATGTTGAAAACATGCAAATTTTCGATGCTCTGTAGCTAAAAAAAATTAGCCTTCATCATATGACTTTTTTCATTTTTATGGAAGACGTATGGTTCTAATCTTCAAAAAAAATAAGTGTTGAAATAACTGGTCACTTTATAGCCGAGAAAATTTGATGAGATGTCATTTTGTACACAAGTCTGTGGGGAGTTATTTAAAGGGATTAGCAGCGATTTGCTAATCCGAAACATCGAAAAAATCATCAAAATTCATATTTTTATATATTTGTTCCTGGCATGGATATGTGAACATAACCTGCAAGTAGTTGGCTTGAAATCTGTGTATTAAAGACAAGGCAGTACTTTTTATCCGATTCTGTAATTTCTATACGTGCATATCAAAATTCCGACTTGAGATCAAAAAGCCTTTCCCGCTGTATATCACAGATTTTCAGTGTGATATTGTGCACCATGATCAATACAGTTTGACCTTAAACACAGACATTATTGATCTTTGGTTATTTTGTACTGGTGTAAACCGCAATCAGCTGTTTAGTGCAGATTTTGAGATGCCGTCGCTGTATGTCTATTTGCGGGAGACGGTATGACAAATATCCTCAAATACTTCATTTTTTCACTATTTGGTGGTTTGTTTCAACATTAAAGTAGTTATATGGAATTGTACAAACTTATCCCTGATTTATAAGTTAAAAAAATGCATTTCCACATTTAATCACTTTAAAGAGACACTGGCACATTTGAAAAATAGTGCACCCTCAAGATTTTTCAAAATTGATATTTTTGCATGGTTGTAAAGCTTTTATATACAAAAGCCCTCACCCGAAATGATTAAGACCTAATCAGCTTCCTTATGGGTAAACAGAACGATTTTATAATTTAACGTCGCCGGCGACGTTAAATTCAGCAGACGACGAAAATGGTTTTTAACACAAGAACACGCACTCCGTATGCATGTTTCTCACGCTATGCACACTGTTTGACCGGTCTATAACCTTTGTGGTTTTAAAATCAGTGAGTACGAGTCAAAAATATAATATACACATTTGTTGATTAAAGTTATGGAAAACTTAAAAGTTGGCCTACAAATTACCTGGATGTCTTTATCCTCATATCAATGTCCCTATCTGTTTTGGGGTATGTTATTTTTATGTGTAAAATATATCTCTGTTCTTCCAGTGGCCTAGACTATCATTTGAGAACAAATTGAAGAAATTTCATATTTTGTGAAAATGTGCCAGTGCCGCTTTAATGGTGATTCCACCCGGGATCAAGAGAACTCGAGCTTAAAGGTGCATGTTCCAAACATCTTAGGGACACCTTGATTTACCAGTGGCGTAAATTTCTTTTTGACATTGGGGGGATGGGGGTTGATGAAAATTTATGAATGAAACGGGGTTTGCCGAAAAGATCCATTACTAGCACATGTGCGCGCAAAGCGCGATAAAATAATTGCCATTTAGAAGGTAAAATCGTTAAATGTGATTATAATTAGAACAAAATGGCGCGCGAAGCGCGCAGAAATTTACCATTTTTAAACTAAATGGTAAAATATGAGGTTATTTTTGGTCAAAAACGCATGAACGGGCATCAACATTGGGGGGGATGATCGTATTGACCATCCCCCCTCATCAAATATTGGGGGGGGGGGATTATCCCCCCCATCCCCCCGGGATTTACGCCTATGTGATTTACCAAGTGGTAGTATCGATTTCGATATCAGATGAAAGGCTGTAATTTTCTCAATGTTGTCCTGAAATTTGAGCCTTCAAATCCATTTCATTTCCAAATTGGAGACAAAAACTGCCATTCTAATGGTTAATCATCAATATTTAGCAGAGTAATGAATAGGGCCTGGCAATATTTATTATTGCTTCTACCATCAAAACCACAAGCTTGTTTCCCATGATACTTGGTGGGGAGTGTATGCATGTGTCAGACTCTCATATCAAGTAGAGAACACATTAGATATAAATCGGAAGAAACACCTTTAAATACTTGGAAGCTGCATATCAACTGTATGATTTAATTAGCCTATCAGAAATGCTGTGTGAAAGGACTGGCAGTGCTCAACGGGTTAAAGGCACTATCAGTGATGGATAAATCGGTTCATGAAAAAAATCAAAAATCGATTTTGCATGTCTGGAATGGTATTGGGATTCTAACAAACAGCTGCAAAGTGATATGACCAAACGCAGCCTAATAAAGACAAAATCTGTTATTTTGTTCAATTTTCCGTCCGGATACTTTCTAAACATAATTGAAGGGAGATTCATATCTTGAAACACTGCGGTTTTCTTCCTTTTCAGTTAATTCTTCAGTTGGACAAGTAATATGAAATTCTACAAACTTAACCCTTCACTTTAAAAACTATTCCAGCAAATTTTCAAATGTTTTCACTCATAGTGTCTAAGTTACTAGCTAGTACTGGAGGATACAGGAATGTACCACTGTAGTAATCAACTCTGGTAGCGACCATCTATGGTTTTTTATGACAAGTCTCATTATTCGCAACCCTCTGAATTGTTTTAAATAGACTCATGAAGGGTGATCGGACTGAGATCGCATCCTGTAGCAGGATAACAAAAATCCCTAAAGTTCCCCATAGGGCTTAATTCTAGAATGCAAATTTTTAGGTGTATAAGCATGCATGCAGACCAGGAAAAATGTTATGAAAGGATCTACATTTACATAAAATCCAGTGTCTATATTTTGTGGAAATGGCCCTAAAGGGGTAGGTGTTTACGTAAAGAGCTGCAATCTCAGCTGCTGCATAAGTGTAGTACCCATTCTCTGGTGTTTTTGTCATAAAGGAAGCCAGTGTCACTGGTGTTACAGAGTGCCAATTGTTTAAGGCATATTCAGTTACTATAAATATGTTCTTGATCAACTAGTAATTAATGTTTGCCCAATCTATTCTGATAAAATAGATGTGCATGATCAGACATACTCAGGCAAACCTGCGAAATTGAAACTGCGACATAAGCAAAAAATAAGGTGTAGGAAAAACAACACCAAAAACCATAAGACAAGCGGTTCTCAAACACTAGTGTCGCTGCACAAGTTGACCTCTAATGACCCTTTGACCTAGGTATGACCTTTAACCTACCATGAAATGCAAGTGTCAAGAGTTGACCTGAGACTGGAGTTTGGTGGCAATTGGAGCCAAGGTGTTCACACCAAAGTGACACAAGAAACCCACTCGCTGTAAAACTGGGTAACGGACAATGACTTAATGAATAAACAATTGATAGAGTACTGGCTGGTTAATTTGTACAGTCTGCTTCACATCCCCCACCACCCCCTTGCCTAACACTAGCCTAGCTAGCCTAGTCAAGGTTTTATAACTGAAAAAAAAAAATCAAACAAAAAAACTTGATGGAGTGTGTTAAAGATACTCCCACCCAATTCCATGACCACTTTTCTATTTCATAGGAATGGTGATCACCAACATATACCCATTTAAAAATGAGTTGACATATCATTTTAACATCAGGAAAATCATTGTGTGTATTACAATCACCCAAGAGATTGTAAGATATGAAAAATCTACCCCTAAAATTCAAGCTATTTTCAGGTTACTAGGGTCAGTACAGTATTTATTTAAAGGGATACACTGATCTCAACCTTGACCAACCATTCCACCTCCATCAAACTTGAGATTTGTATTATTGGAAGTTCAAGTTCATTTTTCACACCTCATCTTCCATTGATATACAAACATAAAGAGGTTACAAAAGGTATTAGGGGTAATGTGATCACAGCCTAATCCCCAGACTTCCTCAAAAAGTGAGATTTTTGATATCTGAACCGTCGTACAACGTACAGTATGTGTGGCCCAATCTGACGTGCAAGTTGGACGATCTGTAAGAAATTTGCAATTTTGTATGGATGTCGTACACGACAGAAATTACGGTACAAGTGGTCTATGGGAGACTGTGATATGAAAATTTGCTCATAACTCTGAACCGCCAAGATCAGATCAACGAAATTTGGGAATAAGCTTTTCTCAATGATTACTAGCGAAACATGAACAAAAACTGAAGGTGCTAGGAATAATGAAAATACATCAACGGAGAGAGGATTTTGAGGCACCCAAATATGGTGTCATAATAGTAATTTTATATAGATTAATGCTCAATAGATTTCTTACCTTGTTTTTGCTACGAAATTGTCTTAAAGCATGCTTTTTTTTGTGTAAAAAGGGATTTTGATATGTTATATTTCAATATAAAACATAGGCTGAATTGCATATTTGCTCCTATACAAAATTAGAAAGTTCACAATTTTCGTACCAAGGAAACTTTTTCTCAGCTTAATCCTTTCACATGGGGATATTTTTGATGGAAAGCATTACATCAGGGCAAAAATCAGTACTTTTAATTTTTTTAGGGACACCTGATATTTGAAATCTCTCGTTGCACCTTTAATATAATTGAAATACAATATAGAGTAAAGGAAGATTGCCAAATATGCAGTTTGCAGTGATGAAGACAAGATACTTCCAATTTATAATTTACAGATTTAACAGATAAGCATGGGCTGTTTTACAGTGGAGTATGAATAATTTAAAGGGGCATTTTGTGATCCACAGCCTCATCAATTTACCTACTTACATTTCATCTGCTATGACTTGTTTTACTGTTACTGGAAAATAATTGTAATCTATGGGCTATTCTACCATGCACAATTACTGTTCATGTTAAAATGATATATTGGATTTAAAGGAAATTTTGGAATTATCGAGTTATGTTGGTAATGGGCTTTCCTATGAAACACAGACAATGTTGTAATAGGGTGGGGCACCTTTCAGATCATTGACTACTTTTGAGATGTGAAACTTGGTAAGCTTGTAAAAGTTGATATTTATTTTTCCTTTGCTAAATTTCAGAAAAAAATGATAAAAATTGCTATTTGTCAGTGTGTAATACACCTGGCAATGACAAAAACAAAATGCACGCTAATATTGCTGAAAAAAAGAAATGGCATATGCTAAGAAATTTACTGACACAACTCAAGGTTGGCCGCAACCAGTTGAATCGTTGACCGCAATAGAACTGAAGTATTTAAGGTAAAACCAACAATTTGTTTCGCATAATTGCATTTTAAAATTTATACCTATTTTTGTTAGTAGAATGACCATTTAGTGGGCTTCAATTGAAGTGTGGTTTTGAGGTCAATCAATCACTCAATCGATCAATAACTAAATATAAACAAGTTGTGTTAGTCCTATCAGATCAAGCAGGCAAAAAAGGTAATTAAAAAGCATATACAGGGTGTCCCCAAAGGTCGTAGCAAACCATTTTTGCAGTTTTTAACTATAGTAGTGCGCAGCAACCTAAAATGAATATATTTGTATGAGGGAACATCCTTAATTTTATGATTACCATATCACACACAAACCTTTATTATGTGGCCAACGAAATAATTTTTTTGTTTATCTGATTTCTGAGATATATCCATTTTTTTATTTTCAACCTCTAGACCATTTGCCGCTCCCCATACATCTATTGCTGGAAAACAGCGCCACCTATTCCGTACCCGCATCGCTAATTGGCCGGCTTATTCTTAGCCATGGCCTACGTCATGGGACCCCTAGGCGAGCTAAAAACGTGTTTAGGCTCTGCGTTAGCTTGAACAAGGATCAAAAAACGGTTTTGCGCGGTACCTTGATTCGCGAAGGATCAACGAATCCAGGTGGTCAATCTGATGTTAGAAACTGTTTCCTGACAAAAAGACCCCTTATCTCACTGTTTTGTAAGCCTGCTGACGTGTTGCAATTGACTTGACAGCAGCAATCCGAGAATTGAGCCAGCTGATAAAACTGTTTAAGGTAAGAAAAATGCTTGTATGGATATATTTTTTCAACGTTTTTTTTTCGTCCTTTTCCAAAAATAACCTATATTATAAACTAATCACTATCTAGTCCACATATAGTAGGAATCTTTTGGTGCATTAAATCGTTTACAAATAGGCCAAGTATTTTTTGCGCACAATCTCCATTGTACCGGCAATGTACACAAAAATCTGAATCAAACGCTATCTGTATCACGTGTGACGTGGAGTTTCCCATGCTTAGCCGATTAGATGTGTTTGATAACTCCCAAGCGCATTGAAGATTTGCCAAGGTTTCCCAAGATTGAACAGTGGCCGGCGCTGTGTGCCCAGACGACACGTAAATGGTGTGACACTAATATTCATAGGCGTGCCCAGGAAATTTATTGAGGGGGCTGGACTAAAGATGTTCGAACCATGAGAGCGAAGCGAGCGGAGCTTGCGGAGCGACTAATGGGTGGGGTCCAGGGGCAACACCCCGGCGGGGGTCCAGAGCCCCCGGAAGCTCTTGAGGTTTTAGGGTTTTCAAGACCTGAAAACGCCTTTCCTTGCATACTTCTTCCGACACTTTTTGATCCACATTTGCATGAAAAAATCAAATAAATGTACCATGTTCCTCTTCTTTTCTTCTTCTTTTCTCCTTCTCTTTTTCTCTTTTTTCTTTCTCCCTTCCTCTTTCTTCCTTCCTCTTTTTTCTTGAGAACTTTGAGGGGGGCTTTAGCCCCCAAAGCCCCCCTGGGTATGCCAGTGATATTATCATAGCATTGAAACAAACTGTAATCCCACTTGAGATGGGTTCGCAGCAAAATCAAGCTCATAAATGGCACATTTATAAACTGAAATAGAAAAATGGATTTTGATTTTGCTGGATTAAATTGCAATTTTTTAACAGTGAATAACCTAAAAATTTGTCTTTATGTAATAGACAACAGCAGCGATGAAGCCAGCCGCCGAAATCCTTTGTGCAAACCATGTTATCAATTAGAAATGTGTGTTGCTTCATCATTTCTTTGTTTTGTTGCCATGGAGGTAAATTCCGGTCAGGTGTACTACCTAGCCTACGCTACAGAGTACTCGGTCATACATGCTGGAGTATCATGTCACATGTATAGCTTCAATTGGCACTCATTATATAATACATCAAATTGTAAAGGCCTTATTTGTCCAAAAGAAAACAAACATGAAAAGTCTGATATGCCTAGACCCAGTCTGGACAATCTAGCACTAGCAGACAATCAGAATTTAGAGTTTGGGGTTTTCAAACTATGGCAAATGAGGAATGCACAATTCACCATTTTTAGGTTGTTCGATGCAATAGGAAAGACTATGTTGGCATGATTCGTTTGTCTGTGTGTCAAACATTTAGACAGTCTGGTCCCTATTGAATCCAAAACAGCAAGAAAATTAATTTGAGCACAAAATCCTACAGGAACGGTTTAATTGACATACATATACCACACTATTTGCCCAAAAGAACCAAAATATTTGAAATTTGCAGGAATAGCTTAAAAAGACATGAGGACATTTCCAAAAAGAAGCGCCTTCAATTCTTTTTAACCTGAACAAGTTTTTTTGCATATTTGGAATACTTACCAAGTGCAATTCATGAGAAAATTTGTATTCTAAAAGAAATTGTCACTCTGTCACTTTCAAAGTAACAGGAGATTTTTTTTAGGATACAAATTTCACTCAAATTGCACTGGATCAGTTGTAGACCACCCACTGAGAATGTTTTGAAGGTTTATTGGACAACCAAGTTCAAAAGAAAACCGCAAACCTTGTTTTGAACTTGCTTGCTATCATCCCTATAGACCAGTTAACATCCTACGTCACTTCTTTTGTTGCCTGCGAATCCATTCCTGCAAATCGTTATGGCCCATAGTATTAAAACTCTAACAGATACAATTGCCCAGTGTGTAACAGTCAGGCCGACCTATTTCAAGATACCAGGCCCTAACATGTTTACAAACATTGGTGTTAACTGGTCTATAGAAAACCATGTATTGATTTTCTGTTGCTCTGATTTTGGATGATTTCTTTCAGTTTTAAAATATGATTTTGGATGTTTTTTTTCAGTTTTATGATTTAGCAAATTATTGATAGTGCCTTTGGTTTTGTCAAAAAACTTATTTCAAGAATTTTAGTCATTTCTGATGGCGCGTGGTGCTTTGTCCAAATCATTGTTTCTTAGAGCCCATTGGCTTTCTTGGAATCTGCACTTAAAGGTGCTTGTTCCGATTTTATGTGTATTGTGTTCTCTGCTTGATATGAGAGCCTGGCACTTGCACATACACCCCATCATGTACCGCGGGAAACAAACTTGCGGTTTTGACGGTAGACGTAATAATGCATGTTGCAAAGCCCTATTCAATACTGTGCTAACATGGTTAACCACTAAAACGGCGGTTTTTTGTTTATATCTTGGGAATGAAATGGATTTGAGGGCTCAATTTTCAGGACGACAATTAGAAAAATACGTTCTTTCATCTCATATCAAAATCAATACTACTTCCGGGTAAATCAGGGGGGTCCTAAAGACAATCGGAACGCACCTTTAAGGCACAAAGTATAACTACATCAAAATCTCAAGTTTAGTTGTTATTGAGCTGTAGCTAATACATGTAGTTTTCTGGTCACATGTTGTGTGCTGTACACAGAAAATCCAAGCTTCTGGGGCATTAACATAGAAGAGAGTTAAGGGTACAGTTCTAAAAAAAATAAAAATCTACACTTGCCCATTTTTTTGTGTAAAAGTGCCCTACCCCCTAAAATTGTCCTTTTTGGACATTTAGAACACTTCATCACCAGAAAGGGGACATTTTATGGTCAAAATTTCCATAAGTTTGATTTTCCCTGGTATGAGTAGGCTTTGGTATTCAGGCCTACTTAGTAAGAGTCTGAAGTTTTCTTCCTATCCGATATACCACAGGATTACCAATAACCTCTTTGTAAATTGTGCCATTATTTGCTTTCTTCTTCAACAGCTGAGATAAACCCACCAGCTCCAATAACAGAAGAAAAAGACTTGACGATAATTAACTGTCCGAAGAGCACCATCATGGCCAACATACCAGCCAATGAATACAGTGTCTTAGTGACATGGAGTGAGCCAACTGCAGTGAGCAAATCGAGCCAGACCGTTTCAAAGTACACGACACATTCGCCCATGACAAGTTTTCCAGTGGGAGGAACACGGGTTGTCTATAGTTTCTCGACACCTAATGGAATGTCCCAAGATGAATGTAGATTCATTATCTATGTTACACAGGAATAGGTATGTTTCACATTAATGTTAGCTTTCAACTGGGGGTGTTTCATTACTACAGGTGCATCTTCTGAGTGGTCTTCTGTTACATCAGGGGTACCACAAGGCTTGGTCCTTGGTCCTATTCTGTTCTTGCTTTTTGTCAGTGATATCAACACCGTTGTTTCTTCTCCTATTTTTCAGTTTGCGGACGATCACACTTTAGTTCGCCCTATTTACAATGAATCTGATCACCAAATTCTCCAAGAGGACATTAATAGTATCTTCAAATGGACAGTTCTGAATAAGCTGCCCTTAAATTTATCAAAGTGTTCCACAATGCATGTAACAAGATCCAAGTCTCTGCAGTATTCCCATTCTTATTCTATTGATGATACCACACTCACCTATGTTGAAAGCTTCAAGTTACTTGGTGTTACTTTCACTAGGGATCTCTCTTTTGACACTCACATTGGTAATGTATGTGATAAGATTTCTAAGCTGTCTGGTTTCATAATCAGGTGCACTAGAAATATGTCGTCTTCTGCCCTCCTCAATCTCTATAATTCTCTTGTCATGCCGCATGTTCTGTATTGTGCTAGTGTTGGGGCACCCTTCCAGCGAAATCACTTAGATCGACTTGAGAAAATTCAGCGTAGGATAACACGCATCCAATTCTATCGGAAATCACATAATTCTGATACTAGTCCTCCTTATGCAGAAAGGCTTTGTGAGTTTGGCTTAGTGAGACTTGAGTATGTTTTTAGGATTCAGAGGTTGGTTTTTGGTTACAAAATTCTTAATGATATAGGGCCCAGTTCTTTCATCTCTTTCATTCATCGTAGTTCTTTGGATAATTCAAGGCTTTTACACAGAATTGCTAGAAGTAATTCTTTCTATAATTCTATGTTTGTCTCACTTCCTCGTCTGTGGAACGAGATTCCATCAACATTGCATTTGGCTCAAAATGTGGGAACTTTCAGGACTGGTTGTAAAGAATTTTACTTTGACCTCACAAATTGAGGTTCTGCTTGCAACCACAAGATGAAATATTTTTTGTATGTGATTAACTCTACTAATTATATTATTTAATGTATTGCTATTTTATTTAAATTCTAGCATTTTTTTAAAATACCGGTACTGCTATTTTTTCATGTACTTTTGCATTATGTCATGCCATCATTATTGTTCTTATAGGAAAAGTGTGCACTTACATTAAGTGCTTGGGTATTTTTCAGCCCATTCATTTTTCCAGGATTACTTGTTTATATTTGTATTTTGTATTTTACATGTGCAACGCACCATGTTTTGCAAGTAATTCAAATAAATATTATTATTATTATTACTCTCAAATTGACTTGCAAAATGCATGGCACCATTTTATTTGTTTTAAATACAAAATAAAAAGACACCAGATATGAATAGTACTAAATCCTATCGGGGGAGGGTTAATCAAATAAATTTGATTGAGGTCTATTTTTTGGAATACAGCATGTTGTGAGGGTGGTAATGAGTACAGGGTATGAATAGTACTAGCTCCTATCTGAAAAGATTGAGGTCCACATCTTTAATACAGTATGTTGGAGGGTGGTTACAAATCTGGCAGACTTCACAAGAGTCCAAGAATCTAACCTTTAAACAGAACTTGAATTATCACAGAAAATTTGAACCAAGTTCACTGCTAGTCTTCTACACAGTCTATGTGACTTTGTATTTCAATGGTATAAAACACATTAAAAATTCCAACATTTCGGCCATATTCCAGCAATATTGGGCAGACTTCACTTCAAAGTATTCTGTCATCCCAAAGTAGGACTTGGAATTGTACTCGGGTCCAGTACAATTCTATTTCCTTTTGGTACTTTGTAAAATGTGGTGTCAGTTGTATCTATAATCAGGAAGCTATCAGGAGTTGGTGTTCCAGGCTTCTATCAGCTCTCGAAAACAGATACAAAATATAGAAGCCCATTGGATATTCTTTTGAATGTTAACTTGTTTGGACTGCATCTGGTGGATCTAACAATGTATGTAGCCAGATTCAGCCAGAGTGAAAAAACTAAAATCTTTGCAGAAGCTGAGATATTTATGTGTATTTTTACTAATACAGCATTCCCTGGAACACTTATGTTTGCCATCATGGTTTGTGACTGGGTCAAAGGTCACATGGGGGTCATCAGAGGTCAATCTGTGTACACCCCTTATGAGTCGTAGACAAGTAGTTCTTCTAACCAAGTATGAGGTGAATTGAACAATGGGCTGAATAAAAATTCCTTTAAAAAGGAAAGGGCGAGTCAAGAGGAAATATCCATGTAAAAGGTATGGGAAGGGATAAATAAGATGACATTTTGTGGGAGTTTTTGCAAGTTGACTTATGTGACTTTTTGCACATACTTAGCCGAGGCATACACGAACGTAAATATTTAACACAGAGTGAATAGGGGCTTCATATCCCTCTTACATTTACAATTTTTAAAGGAAAAAATGTGACCAATCAACATACTATAGAACATATACTACACCTTATTCGGGAAAACAATCAACGCTATACTTACCCACCACAAGATTGATCACTGCAGACTCGCCAGCAGAACTGGAAGAAGCAATTCCAGATATTTTGCATGTCGACGGACGTAAAGTATTTTACAGGATTCGGCACACGTACCAACGTGATCTATAACATTTTGTTTTAAATATTATATTATAAAGCCCTTCCCAAATGTAGCTCCACGTTCCGCAACATTGTCACCCATGGATTTTCATTTTAATTTGCTTAAATTTTACAAAGAGAGTCTGTCACCCAAAGACTTAAATTTTTCAAAATGTTTTTAAAAATGTTCATAACCACTCCATTGCAACTATTTTCAATTCATATACAAACTTAGAACATTTGTTACGTCTTCTTGACATCTTACCTGTCATTCCACCGTATGAATCAGTAAATATCACATTTTAAATAAGAAGTGTGCAATTGCAATCTATCCATACTACTAAGAGAATCAAAGGTCCCACCACCATCTAGGCAAAGGTCACACACGGGGGAATCACCAGTACTACTAAAAAAGAGATCTGTCTGTCCGACTATATGCGTTTTTGACGCACTTTGACCTATGGAGCTGATGTTTGGCATACAGGTAGAAAACACACCTGCTTATCCAATGAAACTTCATCTCCTTATATCGGGCCATCTCCTTTAAGCATCCGGTAATTCAATGCACTCATAACGATTTAAAGAGGCTGTTAACCAGCAAATAACTGTAAAATTAACAATAAAATATTCCTTGACAACTATACTAATTCATAATTTTTCGTCAATATTATTTCGTTTTTACGTGTTAAGCCAATAGCGATGTCTAATTGGGATTCTTGGCCGCACTTCCCTGTTGCCTGCTACCCATCTATATTCATGTTTTTTATTTTAGTGTGTACCCCGTCCGTGTTTTTCGTGCATAACCTCTCACGACGGTACGCATGTGTGGAAGTGTTGATCGCTTTGTATTTCGACTCTTTTGAATATTAATATCTTTTTTTAAATGTCTTCATGTTTTCGCTGGGCCTATCTTATGAGTACATATCCATATGACGTAAATTGCCAACATTTCCTAAACATCATACATTGTAATTTTACCATGGATCTAAACGGCACGATATTTTCTGCAACATGCTATTTGAAAAGTAGTCAAAACCCAAGCGAATAGATCGGGTAGCTCATAGGCTACCCTCGGCCCAAAAGAGTGCTTAATTGCAATTTTTGCTACACAAACACAACACACCACACAAACCCATACAAAGTAATCCCTATGTACAATTCTTGGTAAACTTTCAGGATGATTTTAGTATTCTGCTACCACAGCCTTCACATGCAGTTTTTTCTGTTGAAGCTGCCAAATTCATTTGGTGGTGGTACAATACAAATAAGTTTCCAATGTTTTCATATGGAAGTCCCCAGTATAACAAATGAGTTATTACAATAGATTCCGTCATGTGGCTGTTAATGCAATTCACGTGCACTGACGTAATAAAATGGCAATACCTCATTTGCATGCTTGGGACTTCTATAATCAAATGTCAACCCCATTCTGCTTGCAGTAACCCACACAAAAATCACAATACTTAATGACCAATTCTCAAACTGAGCACTTTAAAGGGACATAATGACAATGAAAAAAATGGACATAATGAAAAGGAACTTACTGAAATCACTTCCCTGAGTTTGAAAACAATTTGGATGGTTACATTCTTTAAAAACAAGTAAAACAGGAAGAGACTGGGGGGAGGTGGGCGGGGGTGGCAGTTTGTGGCAATTTCCTGAACAGGATGCTGACCATACTGCCAGCATTTACCAACTTGAAGCTGTTTCATCAGCTTCATAGAGCATTGCTATTGTATATGGTTGGCTAATCCCAGCTAATCCATCGTTTCACTTGCCAGATTTACTACATGCCGAAAAGTACAATGCCTGATCCCGGTCTGAATGCTTTAAATTGTGTCCGCAAAACTGCCAGATACACTGTAAAATCTGTTCAGGGGATGTGAATACCTTGTTTTTCTGTTCCAGAAATTGCCACAACTGCCACCTCCACCTGGACCCTTCTTTTTTTTTGGCAGAATTGATGTAAACTCCAAATTGTTTCTAACTCGTGGAAGTAATTTCAGTAAGGCCTTTTCATTATGTCAATTTTTTTCATGCCATGAATTCCCTACATCAACAGCTTGCAAAGCACTAGCACTCTGGTAAACATTGTCAGATCCAACAACATATTGCTGATGGCAGCAATTGCCAGATGTAGCTGGCCATCGGCCTGACTCTAACACTGAATAATGAAATGATTAAATGCCAGATGTATCTGGCCATCGGCTAACTCCTAACACTGAATGAAATGATTAAATGATTTGTTTTTACCTGCAGACAGCCGGTAATTTTAACGACTCATAAAGCTATTTGGTCATGCTTTCGCAAGCATACCAAGTACCATGGCCTTTTCCAGGTCGACTGCATTCTTTGAAATTGTAAGTATCTAACCTTCTTTTCACATTTTTCAATGTTTGTTCTGATTTTTAATTTTAGAGAGTGGTGTATTATCATGCTTGAACTCTCTCACTCCAAAATAAACCAAGAGACTACGTACATTTCAAATGGCACCCGCCTTCATTTTTAAAAATGTTTTGGTACTGTTTGTAATTGTTTATAATTAAAACTTAAATCTACCCAGAAGTGGTTCTTAAATGTTCTCCAAGTCTTGTAATAATGTTTTTTTATAATAAAGTGGGACATTCTTGTATTAACGACACTATCAGTGATCCCCAAAAGAGTCAACTATTTGAAATTTGCAGGATAGCTTAAAAGTAACGGCCACTCTGTAGAATTCCCATAAGGATCTTTTTCCAACTGAAAATGAGTAAAGAAAGAAAACAGCAACATTCAAAATATGAACTCCATTCAATTACATGTTTAATTGTCCGTACGGACAATTATGGCTAAAATAACGCTTTTGGCTTTATTGTGCTGCGCTTGTGTTATCCCTTGCAGGGTATTTTAGGGGACCCCACTTGTTCCAGACTGCAAAAATCTTCATTTTTGATGATTTTTTTTGTTTTTCTGAATCACTGATAGTGCTTTTCATGGTCCATTTGTACAGGTAAGTCATTTTAGGATAAATTACTTTTCTTTGTTTCAAATGGATGTAGGTTCATTTTAATTTAAAAATGAAGTTGGGATTTTTGATCATAAATTTAAAAATAATGTAAGCTAAACTTGTAAGATCCTGGGGGGACTCTAGTTGGTGAATTTCATTCGTCGAATGGGAGAGAACTTTGCACAGTATTCTGAGTATACGAGCAGAAAACTTGGTAAGAGAGATTTCAAAAAAGGCACAAAGTATGAACCTTTGCTTTAGCTCACGACCTGTCTATCACAGTGCAAGTAATGGTAGCTACCAAGACTGTGGTGCAAATGTCCCTAGATTGGGTGAGGGTCCTGACGGGTACATGGAGGACAGACGCTGTTGACGACAGATTTTGCTTATGACAGAATTCCCCTTCTACTAAAGCACAGTTGGATGAAAAATGAAGTTGGTTGAGATTTTTTTGCCATAGATTTTCATTTAAGATAAAAATTTGGTTTGTCTTATTTCTAAAGATTCACACATTGGATGTCCATAAGTTTTTTTGTACACAACATATGCTGCACTCGGCATGACCCTATTAATACCATTCACTACTTTCCATTCATCAGATGAACCTCAACCACCAGTTGTTGCTGGTTCCACAACATCCACCTTTGGTAACCAACTGCCCAAGAGAAATCCGAGCCACTCTACCCTTTGGAACTAATGAGTCTGGTTGTGGACTGGATGGAACCGCAAGCATACAGCCCTGCAAATAAGCCACTCACTGTCTCTAAAAAGCAGAGAAACCAAGCTCAACATTTTCAGGTTGCACCCTACATACAATTCAATACAACTTCACAGATTCAGATGGTTAGTCAGCAGATGCTATGTCACAGTACTGATAACAAGTAGGGTTAATACCATCTGTGAATGGCAACCAAGGGGAGCATAAAGGGACAATGCTGACAATTTGTCAGCAATTCCCATCAAACATAACGACTATGCCAATCTTTGGTCAGTGGCTCTTGAAATGGTCTTTAGGTTGACCAGTCACCTGGAGGAGAACATTTAAAGAAGCCACTGACTCAGAAATATAAATTGAGTTATCCTAATAACATGGCAGCACACAATGTATCACATGGCAGCCATGCACATGCAACCTTTTGCAATATCATGACAATAAAGTTTGTTACTATATTTTGAATGTTAAGCCTGTGAGAAACTTACCTGATGATTGGTCCACAATGGTAACTGTAGCAGGAGCCATTCCTGTACTAAAGGCTGCTCAGAGATTTCATGATGAGGTGCGCAACTAATTTTTCAAACAAATTGTGTTTTTTTGCATCTACATTAATGCGGGATTTTCCATACAATAATCACTGGTGAAAAATACGCTCAAATCGATGTCCTGCATATAGAAAATCACAACTTGTTTAAAATTCCGGATCCGGAATTTTTTGTTATACATGCTATCCTATGGCAATGCTAATACATGTTTACTGCATGCAAATGAAAAATCGATTCATCTCTAACTTTGGAATTAAGGCATTTAGGGGACTATCTTTTGTTCCGATGCTATTTTAAATTACCAACAAAAAAAAATAGTTTTTCGAAATCTCCAAGTCGGCCTTTAAAATGATTGACCATTGTAAGCAGAGAGGATCAGGTTGGTGACATCAATGCAGACAGGGTGGGAACCAAAAAATTTGTATAGTCATAACCTACCAAAATCAGAACGCGAAGCTTGATATGGGCTGAATCTTTCACACTTAACCATAAGAAGGCATTTAACAGGAGCTAGCACACATTTGTAACACATCTCAAGTCCAAAAGGTTTGAGTGATTAAGTATGTTGACCGACTTTGACCGGGAACCCCTGAAACGTGATTCTTAAGTGCCGCAAGGGGTGCCTTGAGGAGAGGGGCCAAAACAAAGTTTGTAAAGGGGTCAAATGGGTAAAATTGATCCAATCATGTGAAAAGCACACCATTGTTACTGTCTAACCATAAGGATTCAGAAAAGGGATAGTTTGTAAAATGTACAACCTAAAGTTTCAGAGTTATAGGTAAAAACAGCAAAAATCATAATAAGGGTCAATTCAGTTGTACAGGTGTAAAACATTAAAAGTTGCAAAATTAAAAAAAAAACTGGTGCAAATTATTGGTGGAGCCTCATAGGATAAAATTAAGGGAATAGTTTTGAGTGTCTCAAAATGCTTTTAAGAAAGTAGGGGGTAACAAGATCAATCACCATTGATGCAATGGAGTGACCGTCTGTGCCCCCTACATCCGGAAACTAGCTTTAAGGGACAGTCAAAACTATTCTTATTTTAATTCCTATGAACTCCACAATAATTTGACACCATTTTTTATCCAAAACCGGAGTAACTTTAAAAATTTGACCCCCCTCCTGTCCTCTGAACCATTGACTTATTATTGATTTTGCTGTTTTAGCCTATTAACTCTGAAACTTTAGGCTGTACATATTACAAAAACTATACCTTTTCTGAATCATTATGGTTAGACACATACAGGGTGCTTGTCAACATGGATGGGATTCAATTTAAAAATTGACCCCTGTTAAAAACTTTGGTTTGGCCCCCTCTCCCTTAAGGTCACCACTTGCGGCACTTAGAATCACGTTTCAGGGGTACATGTCAGTCTGTCAAACATAATTATCACTCAAACCTTTGTACTTGAGATGTTTACAAAATGTGTGCTAGTCCAGGGCTAATTGCTACTACTGATTCGAGCTCTACCAGGTCTAGGCTGTGGCTTTCCTGAGCTAAATCCAAGCATTGCTGTCTACATTGAATGCCATCACCAAAAAAACTTGAATCAGCATTTTGTCTAGTTGCATTTATGCTTAGGTTCATTGTTATAGTTCTGGGTAAACCCTGTCCACCAGGAGTGCAATGTTTTGGGGTGATAATAATATATAGGGCTGTTTTGATAGTAGAGCTGTAATAGGTGAGCATGGCTACAGAGCGAATAAACGATCTGTAAGCCATGGCGCGTATGTTCAAGGGTATTAGGTTTGATCCCGAGATTACTTTTGCAGGGAAGTTTCTGGAGTGTTTTGTGAGTTATGCAACAGGTAATTGAACAGAAGCAGGATTGATGTGAACTTCATATTTTTTTCTTAATTATCATGATATTTACGAGATCTTTGAAACAAAGGTTTAAGAGATGATTTGTTAATGGTCACTGGGACCGAGACTGTCCATAGTAAATGCATGTAGCAGTTTCACAAAATACCGTGGAAAATCCCCAATGCCCAATCGAGCAGATCGGGTCCTACCCTACTGCTAAAGAACCACATGTATAGTATCCATCTTAGTGATTACGGCTGTGACAACAGAGATACAGAATGCTTGCGGCTTTGCCGTATTGTAGTTATAAAGGGTAAAGAGATGAATAGTTTGGTGTTCACGGGTCAGGTATCAGATATCAGTTTGCTATTCGGGGGCGACCGATATATATCTGACTATGTTAAATCAAGTCAGTACATGACCTCTGCCAAAGTTGCTATATTTTTTTCCAAAAGGACATCGTGTATTATGTATAAACAGTACAAAAATTTTACCTTTTCCTAATGCATTTCAAAAACGACGTACGATGGACGATAATCGGTTGTTTTTTCCCAATGTAGGGATACGTACGTCCTTTTTACCTGAATGGGTCCCCGAAGCAAAATAATAAACCAATCAATGCAATGACGTCATCAAATCTTTATTTTTTCCAAAAATGGATGTTATTCCCCTAATAAAAATTACTTTTTGAAGATTCACACATATGATATTGTTCTTTAATAATTAATATTCATGTCCCGCATGAATGTGAAAAAGATGGGCCATAAGTCTACAAACTGAAAACATAGTCAGCTGGCTAAATACCCTTACCGTGGACGAATGAGCAGACGGATCCCCGTGTTAGTTCTAGCAGGATTACAGCCACTTGCGCGCGGCTGCGGGGGGTATGCGTATAGGAGCTAGACTTGGACCGCACTTCTCTCTTATAGACCCACATCAAGAAGACAGGCCATAAAATATTGTTCATGCAATAATATCTTGAAAAAACTAACTGGCACAAGATGGGGTTGCTTGCCCACATAACCTAAAGCTTTCCATCAAAAATATCCCGATATGAAAGGATTGAGCTGAGAAATGTGCTTTGGTACAAAATTTGTGAAATTTCTTTTTGTGGTAGGAGCAAATACAAATTCAGCCTTGTAAATTGAAAAAAATACAAAATTTAGTTTGTTTTTAGGTTTTTTTCTTTGTTTTAAGACATTCTATTTAAAAAAGGGGGCCAAATACAAGGTGAGACAATCTATTGAGGTCTAAGTGAGTATTAAATTACTATTATGACCTTGCATACGGGTGCCTCAACATCTCTTGTTGCACCCGTAATGGCTGTTGTCAAGGAAAAGTAACACCCCCTTGATGAAATGATGCATCAATGTCAATTGAGAGGAAATTGGACATATCACATTGGAAAACACTGATGTGGCAGATAATTTTATTCTACCAGATGGCCAAAGAGCAGATCATTACTAACACATTACACAAACCACATAAGTTATGAAGTCCAGAGACCTTGAATTTTACTACGGACTTGCTGATGTCGATACACAATAACATGGCTGGAACCCTAGCAACAGACAATTCAGGAGTCTCGCCTACAATAAACAAAACTCACAAGCCCATGGACCAGTTTTAGATAGGTCGAACAGGGTCAGATACAAAACGTTACAGATCTGAGTGGCAATGTTGCAAAGTGCTCTTTTAACATCACCATCAACTGGTAAGCATAAACAGAGGAATTATATTTCTCTTCTAATGTTAGTTAAATTGTGAAATGTGTCAATAAAGGGCATGAGAAACAAAATGCTAATTTGAAAGGAGTCACAGAGGCATTTGAAAAAATAAAAACATTTTCTGTGATATGTTATAACATGTTTAAAACTATGCCTTGATATGTTATATTTTTAACAATGTACTAACTCTTGATCGGCGATCTGTACAGTATAACACCCCTGGGGGTATATGGTTAGTAAGTTGCTTGTGTAGGTGTAATAATTTGCATCTGGCAATTCTGATCCTTTTGGAGTCAAAATGACAAGCCATAGTAATTTGATCCGTACACACTATCAAAATCTCTTATTTGAGCGAAGGAGTTAACAAGATTAAAAAATATGAAGAAGTATAGTGTGTACGCCCACTTCCCTTATTTCGACGAAGATTAAAATCGGTTAATTCAACGAAGCAAAAAAGCTTCTTCGACGAAGAGGGTAGTTGTTTCGATAAAGAGTTTCCGTAGTGGGTACGCAAGCTTCGTGATTAAGCAAAGTGATGCGTGACGGTTGACATCCAAGGGCCGTATTTCCGGTGTCGTGCTTGTTTCGATCTCGTTAGTTTCCTACTGGTGTGTGCGCAATCGTATCTTAATTAAGTGTAGTGGGGACACACGCTTTATTAACTAATTAAGATTAACTATCTTCGTCGAAATAAGCAAATTTTGCAGTGTGTACGGGGTCCTTTTTGTTGGCTATATGTTCACAATCAATTCCACTAAAGTGTTACATGAAAAGCTGATGTACCTGGGTCATTTGGTTCATGGTATGTTTTTATAGGTCATTGCTGAAATTTTTAGCTTCGAGGCATTGGGCCAAAAACAATGCACGCCGCGTCTCAGTTTGACAACTAATAATGGCACAAGCCACCGCGGGGCGCGTGCCCATTATGAGTCTGGTCCACCTGATGGCAAGTGCAATTGATTTTTGCCAATGCACGATAAACTAAAATATACAGACATTAACCTAATTCATAAAAACGTGATTACGATAGAAGTTTTACAAAGAAAAATCTGAATTGTCATGAAATACAATGCAGCAATGTTTCTAACGAAAAGATGCACATACCCGCTCATAAAAAATGAATCATCCAACGTCGCGCGTAAACGTCTCTAGGCACCGCGTACGCTCATTACATACGCACCGTGCAATGACAAATATCATGCAATGGTTTTTTTTTGTCCAATCATATTTCCTCTCGTATAATAACGTTTATGAGTTTGAACATAACCATACAGTGTTATGTATGCTATAATGATTTACACGATCCAGTATAATAGGCACTATCAGTGCTCTGCCCGAAAGGAGCAGATCTTCTTAAATCGCAGGATAGCTTTAAAGGTAAGATAACTCTGTAGAATTCTCTTAAGTTCTTTTTTTTCTTTTCCAAGCGCAAAGCTGATGGAAGAAAACAGCAGTATCAAAAAGATATGAATGTCCATATCAATTAGGTGTTTCTTAAGTATCCGTACAGAGTGTAATAACTTAATTCCTGACTTTGTCCTATTAGGCTTTCGGTGTTATCACTTGTAGGTTATGTTATGAAACCTAGACTTGTTACAGAGATGCAAAATTTGATTTTTGATGATTGTTTTTATATTTTCTGTTTTAGCAAATCACTAACAGTGCCTTATGCCTTTAAATACAAGTTGATATAAACATGTTTGATTTCAGTTGATAATAGACCACCAAAGATTCTAAACTGCCCTCAAAGCTTTACTATACCATTAACAATTAACCGGGACCATGTTAACGTCTTCTGGCCTGAACCTGTCGCATATGACAACAGTGGAAAGGTGCCCTCTGTTGACCAGACGTTTCATCCTGGTGATGCACTTCCTATTGGCGTATCCCATGTCATTTACACCTTTACTGACCAAGCTAACAACAAAGCAGTGTGCGCATTCGACATAACCATCACTGGTAAGTGGACACTGATTTTCTGTCCAATTAATAATAAATTCATACATTCTATCTCTTTCAATCATTATTGACCTACATGACCTGGCATGATGAAATTGTGATAAAGCACAGATTTATTCTGTTAAGGTTTCCGAATTCAACAGTGTGTCAGAAAAAAAGTGTGTCACATGGGTCAGTTTACAGAAACTCCCGCCTGTTTGTGCTGTGTCACAGGCTTTGTTTGAGTGCTGGTGTAACCATTTGGCAGCAAATGGAATGTGCACAACGCTGGGGAGCACTCAACTTTGGTTTGGGTAGGGTGTGCAGCGTAAAACACCAAACTTGTGCCCTGTGAACTGAAATTTTGGTGAAAGTTGGGTCATTGAAACTGAATTTTTTGGCCAATTTTATGGACTTGGGAACAGTGGCGTAGCCAGAGAAGGGGGGGGGGCAGCTAACCCCCTGTGGGGAATCTTGCCCCCCCTGAAAAATTAGTGATTTACTGGCCCTGAAAATATATGTGCCCCCTTCCCCCCCTATAGAACTGAACTGGAAAAATTTCCCAAATTTTTGCCATATTTCGTGGCAAAGTAGGGGTCTTAAGAATTGAAACATAGTTGAACAGTGGGTCTAAAGAACTGCAGAAGAGGCGCGAACTGGGGGCTTGACCCCCGCACATACCCATACAGCCATTTTAGGTCAGTGCCCCCTCCCCCGGGTGCACACTGCAACTGGGCAACATGCTTTAGTCCATTTTAAATTCTTCTCTAACTTGAACAAAGAGGAATGCACACTGGCTACCCAGAAAGGTGAAACAAAGAACACAAAGCCTACACAGTCTGGCAGTGCCAAAACCTATTTAAGGTGACTTTCCACTCGTTTTTGTCATGCCAGGTTAACATTTATACATTCCTGCTCGTAATCATGCTTAGTAAGTGCTGCTAGTACATATTTTCGTACCTAGCAGGGGCGGATCGGATTTGAAAACGTCAAAATACCGGGGGGCTGAAAGGTTGAAATTGTCCAAAATGGGCGGATTTTGCAAGATTTTGCAGAATTCAACCGGGAGGCACGCGCCCTCTCCCTAGATTTCCCCGCACGCATATTATCACAGTTTCTCATCCCTGTCCAATTCATATTTGCTGGCTGCTTGCTTGTATCCCTTTTTTAGCTCTTTTGCCCTTCTCACTTTTTCAAAGTTTATGGGGAGGGGAAATACATCCCCAGAAATATAAAGCAACTGAGATTTTATCTCTCTTATGCTTTACTATTCCATTTCGTATTTGCCATGTATTTTATTAGCTATCTACATAACAATATCATGGGATGTACCTTATCACTTCATCTGTTATATCAGGGTTACATATTGCAAATGCCTATTTTATTAGCTTCTGCAATTGGTGGGTTTGCATTTTTTTCTGCTGTCTATTGCTGATTTACTATTTCAGTGCAGGAATCTCCTGTAAATGCGTTCTCCATTGCTGTGACTACTTAAGCCTATTGTAGTTCTTTGGATTCACAATCTATATAGTGTCTACCGGCCCATCAAATGGCATTCACAGATTAACTGCTATTGTATTTACTGATGCCATTTTATTAGTATAGACTACTAGTCTTACGTTGATTTTTTGTTGCAAATACTGTCTTCAAATATTTTCATTAATATCATCTCGCATCTACCTTCTTATTTGACCTGTTATGTTCTACTGATCATTCCTTATTTGGACATCTAGTACAGATGCCTTATTAGTTGGACCAATCTTCTCTCATTCCTTTGTTCTACCTGATATCTTTACTTTGATATCATATTCATAAATGTTTAGTTTGAGGCACGACATTCGATTGATTATACCATGCAATGACACAGAAGGTTATGAGCATGACACATACAATAAAAAAGTATGTGCAGCATGCAGCAGTGACATGTTTAATTTTACTGGAGTTTGACTCTGTCATTTGAAACAAAAATGCTATGGATTTTCAAAATTCTATTAGAGATGTTTGCATTATACTTTTATAAATAACATTTCTGAAACCTTAAATATGCAGCCAATTAAGGCTGTATATTTTAGTTTCTGTGCAAGTTGACAACTCAATACATTTGCTTCAGTTTGACGTGACTCATAATGTCATGCGCCTGTGGGGCTTGCTCATTTGATTGTCGTCAAACTGAGACAGGTGCATTGATTTTTTTTCAATACACAGCAGCTAAAAATAATTCAGACATTAAAGAGACATGAGGGACATTTCCAAAAAGAAGCGCCCCAATTTTTGATTTTTTTTACCCCGGGTTTTTTGCATTTTGGAATGCTGACCAATGTATTGTGGATCACACCTGAAGTGAATACGCAAAGTATGCCATCTTTATGTAACAAGGTTATGATTTAGTATTTTCTTGTTGTTCATGACGAATCCAAATTTTCTGTCGTGCACGCACAAGAAAATCAAAGCATGGTTTTCTATAGGGATGAGTTACGATAGCAGAAGTTCAAAACAAAATTTGCCGTTTTTTCTTTTGTACTTGTTTGTCCAATAAACCTTTGGTCACTGATCCCATGCAATTTGAGAGAAAATTTTATCCTAAAAAAACATCTCCCTCCTCCTGTCACTTTAAACATTTAATTATTGTCTAGTGCCATACATGGTATGGTTGGGAAGGACCCATGTGCTAACTAAAGTATAATTGTTGTGACTTCATTTCTTATAAAAGTATGTTATTCAGTCATTGCTTCTGTAATTTGTTTGTCCTTTGTGTTGTATGTTTAACACAGAAAAGACCAGTATCTCTCATTAACTTGTTCTGTGGCCCCTCATTTTTCCGAAATAAACATACTAATTGATGGTTCCTGCACTCTCATATATTTATGGTACCACAACTTCCAAGGTTCTAAGTCATATTGGTCACCAATAGTGTCACTATCCCAAAATCTATACTATAAAGATCGAATTCGCCATGTTTGTTTTCCCTGGAGGCTGCCATGTTTGACCAGGAGGTCGCCAGTTGAATGTTTACCCTATTCAGGTAATACCCTTCCATCGTGTCTCTCGATTTGCTCGGGTTTTTTTGTATTCAACTGCTGATAGATGATTTAGTTTCATTGAGGATTGCAAATTAACGTGTTGTAAACCTAGCTTACACATGTTGTAAACAGTAGTAGATGCGTATTGTAAAATTCCCGTGGTTTTGCAAAAGGTAATTACGTTAATTGTGGGTACTGTAGTCTAGGGTACGAGGGATCATTCATGTTCGTGGGCTTATACCGCATGGTCTTCTAGTTTTTGGACCTTTGTGCTATTTCTATGAAAATTATTTTTCTTGGGTGATACAAGAGAATAAGAAGGCTACTGTCAAACATTGAGATTGATTTATCCTACGTCTTTTAATTCAGTAAAACTTTCTTAAGAAATCACAAACGTGTTATTTTGACGCAAATTCGTGCCTTTTTGTTCTCCGTTAAATCGTGCCTGAAATCGTGATCGAGTGGGCGAGTTTGACCTCTTTGATATTTTTCTAAATTTTTATTTTTGGGAACACGAAACAATAAGAGGATAAAGATGCCTCATTATTCAGTTGACCATACGGTTAAGCTATTTTTGTATTCATTAATTAGCAGCATGATGCCTTAACGTATTTTTGGAAACGAATTAGTGACCTTCCGCCCGACTATTATAAATACAGACGCTGTATCGAGGTCATGTGCTGGACAATCGCGCACTGATCTATGCACTCGCGTCCTTGTTATAATGTTTGTACTGCATGGCTGTGGAGGTCGAATGACAATGACATAAACATTTTAGGCCTAAAGTAAATATACTTAGCGATACTATTAGCTTATTAGCTCGAAAAAAGCAGGTCTGGTTTACACCTGAGGTGGCTGCAATTAAATGGGATGGCCCGATTTAGTTATATAAAGATTTAATTTTTGTATTTTGGGGGGGGTGGTGGGTTCTCAACACAAATGACCATAGGGGTCGTACCACAGACATCGGTCCCATTTCACCTGTTAATATAAATTTTTTCATGTCATTAATTTTTGGTAATACATGGGTGTTCTTTTTCAAAGGTTTCTCAATTTGTTGGAAATTAGTCAAATTTTCTCAATCGGAAGCCAAAAGTTTCTAAAAAATTTTTGGGAATTATCAAATTTTCTTCAATCCGGAGCAACAAATTTGCTTAAAATGCCCACATTTTTGGGAATACATTGCAAATTTGGGTTAAATAAATTTGGCCCTACTTCCCTACCCAAACCAAACCACGGGGAAGTGCCTTATACACTCCACCCAATCCGTAAATTTTCCCGCCGATTTTTCAATCCGTTTTGAGTGAGAGTATGTGAGAGCCTGAAACATTTCCGTAGGTTTAGGCCCAAATACCGCGACTTTCATCAAAAAAAATTAATAAAAAACAAACCAAAAACCGAGGGCTCTGAACCAGAGCTAATATTTGTGCAATATGTAGCACTGATATCCAATATGCAAAATCCAAATACGTGAATCGTAGATGGTTGGGCATGCAGTAGTGTAATCATGAATGTATATACCCGGATCATTACGAACCAAAGCTTAACGATAATCTTGTTTTTAATTAATTCTTTGCACTTCATCCAAATTTGACCTCATGACAATTATCTTCAATTTTGTAGGTCTAATGCCAAAATCAAGGGTGTTAATCTATTGTTAGGCGATAAGCGGGAAAAACAGGAAGAGAAATGGGTGGAGATACGAATGTGACTTACAGAGTTGGGATGAGGGAGTGGTATATGAGGGGGTCAGCGGAAAAGGGGGAAAGGCACGGATCAGGTAGGGGGTTCCTCTGTGTTTGCATTTCAATTTTATGTCAGTTTCATGGCCACACGCGTGGTATATAATGTGTGTGAAGGCATACTCAACAGGATTTTTGCAGAGGATTTTTGATAATAGTCTACCTTAAATTTTTTCGTACAACACCAGAAAAATTATATTTTGGCCGATATTTTGCCGCTGTTGATACATTGGAGAATAGCATTCATACACGTACTACCAATAGTGCCGGTGTGGCAGGAGATATAGTCCTCCGGCTCACAGTCCGGGAAAATGGTGACATAGGGCATCGATTCAGTTGACTCTTCATGCACAGTATTTTCACGCTTTAATTCCGTTGTCGTTTATGTTTTTCATAATGTTCATTAACAATTAATTAGCTGTTCAAATTGTTATCATCACAGATATTTTCATGGTTTATAACTTTCACTTTTTAATATTGCATGACAATTTATGACACTAAATTGTCGTTAGATCGGATCAAAGGTGGCCTACAGCAGTTGGCGGTGTCAGGGATGACGTAATGGGGCGGGGTGTGTGCACAATTATAAACCCTCCTTTTGTTTGTTTTGTCCCAGTATCCCCCCGCGCTGAAGAGCCTCCCCCACCAGAAAAATAATAGATCTTGGGCAAAATCAAGTGATTTGGGGCAAAAAATCACCACTTTTGGCCAAAACAGCAATTTACCAAAGTGTAACAATCTGCAAATTTGGGCTTTCCCAAAAATGTAACTTCTTCCCCACCCCCTACCCCAAAATCCCCCCCTACCCAACATCCCCCCCCCCCAAAAAGAAGTCTGGCGCCGCCACTGCAGGGGAACAGATACGGAACATGCAGAATGCATTGGGGCCAAGGTAGGCCTATACAATGCCACATCTGAAGCTCTGCGCTGCCCGGAAGGACAAGAAAATTGTGCACAAATAGGCCCTACTTTCTTCCCCAGAGGGCTTCCCTCATTACCCGTATTCGCTACGTCACTGAGAAGCACCTGTCCTCCGACCATAGCTACCAACTGGTGGGTCTTTTGGGAAGTGCTTAGCGAGTCCGTGCTTGGCATATTTAATTTGGCCAGTATTAAGTGTTCACCTGGCTTCATAGCGCAGTTGAGATAGGGGGCCTCAACTTTTGACAGCTCTTGACATAATAAATTTGAGGCATATAAGGCCAAATAAGCGCGGCTTGGAGAAATATAGTATTTGGCGTCATGTGCAGAGTGATCATCCCGTTTAGTGACCGCGCCCATCAAATCATCTAGCGGTCCCCCCGAAGCGCGCAACCGTAGTATGTATAATTTGAAATCTGAACACTATCATCCAATACTAGTATAGAACTCCACAGCCATTAAGCTGATGACAACTTCCACTCTTTGTAGTTGCATACTCTTTCATTATTGTTAAAAGAAATGACTGTGTTTGGAATCAACATAAAACTGCAGTGGCCGAGTCTAAATAAGTCCATCTCGTCTTAGGAGTGGTTTTGAGATGGCTTCTGTTAATTGGGAAGCCATCCCAAAAAGCCCTCGCTTAAAGAGACATGAGGAGATGTACAGAAAGAAAGCGCCCCCAATTTTTGTTCGAAACCCCGTTTTTTTGCAAAATTTGTATGCTTACAATGTATGATCACACCTGAAGTGAAGTAGCCGAATAGCGTCTTTATTAATAAGATGTGATTTAGTACTTTCTGTCGGCACGACAGAAAGTCAAAGCATGGTTTTCTACTGGGACGATTGCGATACAGGCAAATTCAAAACAGGTTTGTGGTTTTATTTTGTATTGTTTGTGGATAAATCTTCGAAACGTTCTGGTTAGGTGGTCTTACGACCGATACAGTGATAATCGAGAGAAAATTTGTAATCTCTCAAAAAAACATGCCTACATGGCACTTTAAAAAAAGCAAAAAAAAAAACCGGTCAAAACTTGTAATCTAGCCAGGGTTGAAAATGTTAAATATCCCAATGACGGCAAAATTTAAACTTCGCATACACATTCTAGTTTTGAAAAGGCTTCCTGTTAAAATAAAGTTGAACACTGATCTGTCTGAAAACCATTAACTCACAGGAAAGTTGTGGAATATAAAGAAGAACCTACAGTGATGGGACATTTCAGATGTTACTACAACCTTCACTCATAAGGCATTTTAAAAATTAACGATTGTAGCATGTGGTAAGTATACCACTAACAGAACATTTTGAAGAGAGCCCCCAATTTTGAAATTTGAGATTTTTGCATTGGTTGGGAATGTGCAGAAACGATACTGTAATGGTAATGTACAAAAGTGCGTATTGGTCATAAAAGAGGCAATTTTGTAATAAAAGCGGGATCACAAATTGAAAATTTAACGGCAGAACTGGAAATGCCAAATTAAATCTGTCGCCATTGGGAAAGTAGTGCCACCTCATCAAAATACCTCCCAACTTGACTTGCCCGAACCGATGGAACAACTAATGGATGAGCGTGAGACACGTACATGGTGCTAATTCCCGGCTATATTGGAAAGACCTTTTTAGCAGCCACTGAATTATAATCATTATTACGTATTAATCTATTATTACCCGCATTACAAAATTTTTGGCGATGACATAGACATGTTGAGCCTTTGTAGCAGTTACCAAGCAACTGCAAAAATCTCAATTTTTTGAAATTGGAGCGCTCTCCACAAAATGTGCATTAAGCGGTTGCAGGAGTACTGGTTGGTAAGTGCATCTTACCATTAAATTGCAATAGCAAGAATGGAGATCTCCGATAAAATTCAATGGCTGATTAGAACGGGGCCTTCCAATAATGAAATAGCAGAAATAGCACCATGTATGTGTCAATGCTCATCCACTAGTTGTGTTATGGTTCAAGGGCAAGTCAGTTGAGGTCATTTTCTTTGCGGTGGCACTATTCATCCTGGATGGACAAAGACACTAGCATTCCAGCCCTGCCATAAGTACCATTGGGATCCCAATTCAAATTACAAAATCGCTTATTATATAAATACGCATTTTGAGCATTCTCGTTCGCAGGATAGTTCCTGAAATTACCAATATAACTGTGCAAAAATTTTTTTTAATTTTGAAATTGGGGGGTGCTCTCTTGGTGCAGGAGATGGTATTCTCAGATGGTGCTGGTTATGGTGCTTGCACAGGAGTCTAACATCACTTCAAAATTAATTTATATTTTTAAAAAATTCCATAACCCTTGGAAAGGATATCTTTTAACCACAAACTTCCATATCATTTACCCAAAATTCCAAAAAGCAAAAAGGTCACTTTTGCTATTTAAAAAAAATTTTTTTGGTAAAAAAGAAAGTCCAATTTTTGGTGCTAAAATGTTCAAAAGGGTTCAAAAAGGACCATTTAGGAGGTAGTCCATTAAAAAAAAAAAGTCGCACCCCCAAATTCTACAAAAAGGTTGTAGAAGTTCCTTTTTGTAATTTTTTTTGGTAAAAAAAGAAAGTCCACGTTAAAATGTTTAAAAAGGTACCATTTTATGGAGTTAGGTCCATTTTTCAAAAAAAGTCCCTTTTTCAAAGTCCCGCACCCCCCAAATATAATCTTGCATACGGCCCTGTGCATGCGTATTACAACCAATATTGATTCTCAAGTCTTCCTCAGAATTCAGTGTTTGAAGCAAAATTCTGTTCTCCCTTTCTCCCACCTTGTTTTGGAAATTCAAGTGATTGCCATGAACCTAGTACTTTTTCAGGTACCTGTTGCTTCTAATTCAGCTTGAGCAATTAAGCTCAAATTAAAAACAATGGTTTTTGTGGATATGGCCTCCATGCAAATTACAAAGTTACAATATGAAAAAAAATCACCTTCTAATAGTAATCAATAGTGATGACACTTTTATCCCTGTAATATAATAATTTGTCATCATGATTATTGTATATTTTATCTTTCACAGTGTTTGTTATAGCGGGGAGTGGTACTGTCAAAAGCTGTGTGGTAAGTTGCCAGTGTGAATACAACTATCACTGTTGGTAGTAGGAGGGGGGAATTCTAGAGAAAATTTTGAATTTATGACCTATGTACTATCGACAATGTCAATTGTTTGGAAATTAAATTAAGAATTGCACCCCGAATGCCTGGGCCCCAGAATTATGATTTTACGGCTGTTTACTTGTCATTGTATCATACTGACAAAACCAGCCCCGAAATAAACTGACCTTTTGTACAGTGATGGATTTTTATGTTTTTGCTGGAAAGAATTGCACACTTGTGTTTGGGCTGTGCAGCCCATTTTTCTTTCCTGAGTTTCTACATATACCATGCATTTTGTATGTTTGGTTTTATGTAACTCAAATAAATATTATTATGTAAAGTTCCTTTGCAATATTCCATTCAATTCATGCTCAAGTTGTTTGATAAATTTGTATTGATCTTTCCATTGTGCTGCTGGCCAGTGCACAGAACTGTTTAATTTATCGTTTTTCCACCAACTCTGCTCTCTTAATTCCTTGGATTTATTTTAAAGGCACTATCAGTGAATTGCTAAATCAGAAAATTTAAAAAAAATCATCGAAAATCGATTTGTGCATGTTATGTAACAAGTATAGATATCCCAAGACCGAAAGCAACCTAATAAGGAAAAAATCGGATATTTTAGTCATTACTGTCTGCACAGACACTTACCACAACACATAATTGAATGGAGATTCATATTTTGAACACTGCTGTTTCCTTCTTTTTCTGTCAATTTTTCAGTTGGAAAAAATAATTTACGAGAATTGTACAGACTTATCCTTCACTTTTATGACATTATTGCAAATTCTAAGTAGTTTGACTCTTTTGAGTGAATCACTGATAGTGCCTTTAAGTCTTAAAGGACTGGTATTAAAGGCAAACATTTTGGACTAAAAATTCAAAATCCATGTGAAAGTCTTTAATTTGTAGATAAACATTTAAATGAATTAGAAACAATTTATAAATCCCTGTAAAGATTTAATTTCTGGATCCAAAGGCACTGTTTTTGTACTTAATGTATCAGTCCACTTAAGACTTAAAAAAATAAATCGAGGATTTATGGGTGTACCTTGTTAGCTCAATTATTCATAGATGTGGAGGACGATGCACTTTTTTTAACAGTTGTGTGCCCTGGCCATCTCCAGGAAAAGTTTTAAAAAATAATGCTTGTATACCTTGAGAACTAAATAGTCAAACAGTTCTTTTTCAAGTGTTAAAGGGACATTTCATGATGCACAGCCTTCTCCCCCAACTTCCCCCAAATAGTTAAAATTTTGCATCACTATAGCCTTAGTATTGTATATGAGTCTAATCTGTCATGCAGATTCAATTGTCTTTGCAAGACATTTTGTATTTTCTGACATGGACAGTAATTATACATCAGTGGCCAATGTGATATGCAACTCTTTGCTCATCTCTGAAGTACAAGATCAATGAAAATTTGAGACAAGTTTTTCTCAAGGATATCTAGTGAACCATAGAAAGAGAAGGTGCTACAATCTTGGAAATAAATACTTGGAACACTCACCATTTACTACATTGATCACCTCACAGTCTTTTATTACGACAAAAAATTAAAACAAAAATATCAATGGCGACACACTTTTGACAACTAATTTGAAGTATTTATTCCACTAACTACATCCTAAGTAAATTTGAGGAAATTTCATTGTAGACAAATTATGATTTTCTTAAAAATCTAGTTTTACATGTCTTTCTATATGGTTTTATGGGGAATATGCACATAGAGGGCGGTATAACATACAAATCACGATCTTTGTAGGCCTATATGGCAAGATTCCCACAATGGATTTTACTGATTTTTTGAGGAGGTAATAGCTCTTGCATGTCCCTACTCTAATCAGTTGTCAAAATTGTGTCACCATTGTTAAAATTGCTCCAAAATAAGAGAAAATTTGCATGGTGTCAAACAGCTGTGACCTGGGCTAGAGTTAAGAACCTTCAAGCTCCTATTATTACTCAATTGAAAGTGTTTGCAAGTTCCAACCTTCCCCTTCAATCTATTCTTCCTAACCCCATCCATCAATGTTGAGGAAAATTGGCAACACCTCAATCAACATTGGATGGGAGAGACAGGGAATTATTTCCCCCAAACCATTCAAAGTGTACCAACAATTATTACCAAGATTCTAGAATCACAAGATTCATTCTTCAAATAACATTCTGCAGTTTTTCCCTACAGGTGATCGTTGTCCACTGATATATCCATCGGTTAGTGGTAAATGCAATCCTAATGCTGAAGGAGCACCATTTTATGCTACCGATTGTACTAGTGATGATGACTGTCCAACTACATTGCCAGGGTCTACATTTGTTGGCAGATGTTGTCGGCATGTGTGCAATGGCAGAGGTTATTGCACAAAGCCACCAGGTTAGGTAGAATGTAGGGTTTTCCAGTCAACTTTAGCATGTTAACTTTCAATTTGATCACCTTGGCTTACAGTTAAATTTTTAAAATAGTTGTGTTTTTTAATAATAGTCATTAAAATGTTGAGTATAAGACAGGGGATATGATAGGGGTAAGGACTGAGCCGAGTGCATCTGTCAGATTAATCACACGTGACCATGGGTCCATGCAGGCAACCACCTGAGACGCTGAAGTTATCAAAGTGAAACTGAAATGATAACAATATAGTTTGAATTACCTCTAAAAATGAAATTAAAGAATGCCAAAATATGATCAGTCATGCCTAAAGTGAAATAATTTGGAAAATGAAACGGTAATTTGTAGAAGTAATAAAAAATGTGCAAAAAATGATTCCCATCAATCAAACTAAAGGGAAAAATGTTAATCACCCGCGGTAATAAATACTAAATTTTTGAAAAGTTTAATTCAGTATCATGTGACTCCGATTGGCCACAAACTGTCAGACTCCCTCTATTGTCAAAAATTACAAACTTAGGTTTAACCAATTTTACAAAAAGGAACATTCTTATAAGAAGCTTTACATTTAGTCATAATTTTAATCTCTGTTAACATATTATTTTAGGGGTGTTTGAACTGTAAGGATCATGTAAGGTTGGGGTCATGTTGAAGCCTTCTCGCGGGGCCCTGTTATGTCAACATAACCTGTGTGGCTAACGATCAACAACTGACGTCAAAAAATCGTGTTTTAAAAAACACCACAGTGAACATCTTGAAGACACACCCTCAATTCTAGGCGGCTGAGCTACTCACCGAGGAATTTTCCTTCTGGCACGCCCCAAAGTTGTATCCTGCAGCGAAACGTTGAGGGTCTCACCCATGGATAAGCGTGACATCTTCCAGCTCTCCAGGGAGGCACGGAGTTGAATATCATCTCCTCCAAGAAACTCACTGCGAATTTGAAGAGAAACTGCAAATCGAAGGTTTTGACCTTATTGCTTCATTCCGCACAACAAGCATGGATCGCTTCCTATGTGAAGCAAGGCTTACAAGTGAGATCAAACCCTGCAATCTTCAATGAAATTCCGCCGATCCAGTGGTAAAATTTGAAGCAATGGGAAACCCACTTCACCAACATCTATAAGCCAACACCAGCTGAGGCAGACTTCAACTCCCTTCAGTAGTTATCACGGAGCTCCTTCGCTGCGGAGATTTCAAACTGTAGAAATACAGCATGGGTATACTCCAACATTGACCAGAATGGCAAAAGCGGCTCTTGAATGGAGATTAAGCCCACGACCTCCAACTGCTGTTTGAAAGGCAGGATCCCCTACCTTCTATTCAAGCAGTCAGGGGACATGGACCTGTCCCCGACTGTCAACAGTCACCAGCGACATTCGATCTCGCTGTTCCAGAAATTCCTTCACAGATCGGACCTAGAACCTTCACCAACCTGCGATTGTGGAGAGTCCACAAACAGGTACCACATGCATGATGACTGTGAGGTCTACTCAGTTCCCCAAGAGGAATCCAGGCCTGAATCAACCTGTATGAAACTATCCGCTGGTTAAAGCCGGATCTTCCACTGTGATTTTTGGACTTGCACGAACGAACGAACGAACAAAACGAACGACTGAAGGAATGAGTAGGCGATCTTGAAAAGGGATCTGAATGATGGTACAATCCAATGGCAGATCCAGGATTTGAAAACTGTCCAAATACCGGGGGGCTGAAAGGTTTAACTGGGCAAAATAGCTCAAAATGGGCTGATTTTGCAAGAATTTTCAGAATTAACACGAGGCTCGCGCCCCTCCCGCCCCTGGATCCGTCGCCTGATCTCTCTTCAACTCCAGGGAAGTTTGGTCTTTGGGTAGGGCATGCCTCGTCCCAGAGAATTCTGGAAAATAGGACTCATATTTACACCAATTTTGCCAAAAATGGGACCTATAGTTATAACTGAGATGCAAATTTAGGGCAAATGTGCCAATTTCCCATAAATTTTTTCTAACATTCTAGCAAATGTGTGACATTTTGGCTCGAGGTTGAAGAAATGCCTGAAATTGTGGGGTGACACATCTCATATGGTTGTATGTATTTAGAAACACCACCCCGGCCACAATTGGTAATGACTGTACCCTATCATAGCTGCAGCACAATTGATTTTGATGAATTGCCAGTAGCATTCCAAATTACAGTGCTTTGGAGGCTCGGCTCTGCAAAAATGCTATATCATAGCTGTTTTTACACTAGCATATTATTTTTTTTAAATAATTTTGAGTAAGTCCCATTTATCTGTGGAGCTTGATATGAAGGGTATCATACATTAAAAAACCAGAGCTATAACCTGTGCAAAATCAGAAGGGACCTACAAATGTTGACAGTTGGTGCAGTCAAGAAATCCCATTTACACTTGCCATTGGTTTTAACATGTAAAGTGAAATCTTGGGGAAAAAAGTTTGAATTTTTTATATGTTGGCAGGAATATTTTCTTATTCCAAAAATGTTGGAACTGAAGAATCCTCACTGTAAGGGTGATTTCTAAATTTCTTATAGGAATCCAGATGAGGATGAGTTCATATATGGGGCTATGGGAACACCTATGACCGTCCCACTCAAAGCGCCTAATCGATTTTTTATTTGCAGTCTATATTGCCGTACTCTACTCTAATTTGATCCTTTTGGATGAGCTTGGCTATATCAAATGAGCTTGACCACCATCGTTTCAGTCCATTGACTTGCATGCCATAGTGCCCTCTATTGCCCAATTCCATAAAGACTTGTGTAACTAAATTTTTAGGAAACTTATGCTTTCTCTAACAGAACTGTGCAATGTTTGCACAGGGGGGAGATTGTTGCGTGGAATTAAAAACAATCCAATCTGGTGTCCAAATTGTTTTTCACTCTTGATATTTTGTAGTCATAATATGAGATCTACACATTTCAAATTGCCATGATGTCATTGTTATCATCCTCCGAAACAATGCCCTCACTTTGAATGTGAATTATTTTGAATATCGGAACTCTACCACTCCTTCTGATATCAGTTTTTTATTGATTTTCTGTCACTTGTCCATGTTCAAATGTTATTGATGAGTGGGGCTAATGAATTTCAAGTGGGATCAGCAGTATATCACATAGGGCTACAAACTGGTAGGATTAATAACTGGATATATAGGGTTATATTTTGTTCATAAATTGCAACAACATGGTTCTCAAACTACAAGTCTTTTGCATAATTTTAAGACAAAAAGAGGCACACCTGCAGTGGACAAAAGTGCTATGGTATAAGCAAACTCCATGCAGCACAAACTGGCTACATAGAACTTTACAACAAATACACCACTATGCCTGTGCACAAATTGCCTACACAGACATATTTTTGGTTTACCTACATAAGTAATTTGTTCAACAATGAACAATGTAATGATTTTTCATCCAAGTGACTTTGACCCCAATTTATACCCATATGTAGTGATTCTTCTGAGCAAGTTTGGCTGAAATGGGCCAAGCATTTAGCATTAGCTGTATTTTACCCATTTGTTACATATAATTACCCATTTGTTGTTTTATTTGTTTCTGCCTTGGTATAAATTATATTTTTTCCTTTTTTGCAGCTCATGTTCCAATGGTGACTGGCATTGCAGAGGTAGGGGTAATTGCTTTAGATAAATTGATATCTAGTGTTTAAGCCTTTCAGACCGATAGAACGCCTGAGCGTTTCTTGCAAATAAATAAATACTTGAAAATACATTCAGATACTATTTTGGTATCTCAAATGTGGAACAATCCAAAAGATGAAGTTTGGTATAATTTTCACGTTTATAATGTGCTTTACTACTTCGGGCAAGGCGTTTTGCCATGGAGAATGCATGTGAATTGCTATGCTGAGAGATCTAGACATGTCTTTAGGTGACAGTTCAAAAATGAAATCCTAAAATAAATTCGGGTCGAAAGGGTTAAAAGTGGACATCTTCGCAGTGCTCTAAAGGTGCAAATTGTATGCGTCAGTAACAACCTTTAGATTTCAGAGACATTATGCTTAACTTTTCATGCACAAAGTCAGATGTGGAAAGTTAGGCATTATGTATCATCTGCACCCACATAAACCTGAAATTTATTTAAAGGTCGCAAGTGTATTTGGGGTGAGGAAAGAGTGTGCATATTTGCAATTCTACAAACAAGGTGGTTCATGAACACTTGTCTCACCTGCTTTTGCTATGCACCTGGAACATTTTGTAGTGAAGCCAAAATGTCAAATTTTCTGGAGCATCGTATTTTCTATTTTTTTTGCATAAATTAGTTCATAAACTGCATAAAGAATATAATCAGTAGAGTACCAACCTCAAAATGGGCAAATTCCCCCAATAGTGCGAAATCGCTGTATTGGGGAATACGTCATCATGACCATACATTGATATGCCACAGCTGGTTTATTTCTTAAGTGTGGTATATCTGAACAATATTTATTAACTATAAAGCACTAAAAAAATACTAATAAAACAAAGCAAGAATATCATCGGGGTATTATGTCAATTTTGAACACACCATTTATTGAAATGGTACACAAATGGCAATCCATGTATAATTTATTTTCATCGCCACGGGTGAAATTTTTTTTCCTTCGGTAGCTTAGAAGGTTTTTGACCCGCTGAATTCATTTTTGGCTGGTTTGTAATTGCGAGGACCTATCGTGAATTGCGAGGACACCGTTAGAAGAAAACGCTTTGCACCTTTGGCGATTTTTTGTTTCCCTATGGGGAGAAGACAAATTCGCTGTATTTGGCGAATTCGCACTATATGGGGAATTACCCATTTTGAGGTTGGTACTTACTGATGAGCAACATGGACATCCTAAGCTTGCAAATGGTGGAGGCCTTCACACTTTCTACTATTAACCTGATATACGTTTTTCTAATTTTGCATAAATTATGTCAAATTAGCCATTAATATGCAATGTTACCTACAACATTATGTGGAGTGAAACCTATTAGCTCTAGCAGGTGTCTCAGAAAGAATTAACACCCTAACATTGGTGACCATAACTTCAAAAGTAAGTATCACACTTTAGATAACTTTAAAACAATCTTCAACGCCATTATTATTTTCTGACATTTTAATGTAAACAGCACGCGATTCGGTTCAGTATTTTGAAGAAATAAGCGATTGTTTAACCCATGTCAATGGACACATCCTTCCAAGTTTTGTAAGAAAGTGATTCAGACAGAACAGGTGCGAGAAAAATCATACTTCTTTCATTTTCTTTGTCTTTGTATGTTCTTTAAAACAAAATAAGATAATAAATAATATTTGCACATGATTTCAACATAATATTGCACCTCCATTGAAACAAAGAAATGTTACAAACCGTTCCGTTTCACTTATAAATAAAAATAAGTGACAGAAGGGTATTCTTCATTGGTATCGTCTGCTTTGAGAGAATGCCTCCTTTGGGCATTCTATTAGAGTTGAAATTTCAGGTGTCTAAAGCGGGTATCCTGTTATGGCAGGCACCTCGTTCGTCTTCTACTGTGTCCTGGATTTTAACAAACGAAGAATACGTCTGATGGTTGGGCCTGTCTGTAAAACTCGGGCGGTTCTCGCCTTCCACAGCGAAGCGTACCCGTTTCACGGTACTTAACATTGTTCAAGATGGTTTTCTTGTAGGGAGATTTCTGTGGAATCTTAATCTAAATTCTTGCTGACCAGAGCAATGTTATGATCAGTTTGCGGCATATCTCAAAACTCACAACGCCCTTTGTGTGGGCGACAAATGTTCACCAACCAAGTTGGCCCTCTAGCCAGCTATAACACGAGTATAGATTAAAGAAGTCGGCGGGCATTTTGAATTTACAACACGCAAATCATGCCTTTATTATTAAATGTATAATCCACATCTTATTGGAATAGATGTCTAATTTGAATAAAAACTATTGTGATATCATTAACGTATTGATTAAAGTTCTCAATTCATTCTATGCATTGCCACCCCCTAGTTAACTACTATTTCACATTATGTAGCATATTTTTTGGTGGTTGTTTTTTCTAATAAAGATGATCATTCTTGTTATTATCCCATGGTTTGTTTTTCTTGTTGGATTTTTGTTATATTTCACTGTACTCGTTTATTACTATAATAAAAACACGAACCAAATGGAATTGAACTCACAAACTACTAAACCAGGCCGGTTCTTTGGTAAGGAAAGAAACAGCTTGTCACCGATAACATGAGTAATAAGCGGTAGTTAACATCAAATCTGCATTATTGTGGAGCAAACTTGGAAGGAAAGTGTCCAATGACCATGTGTTACAACATAATCGCTTATTTCTTCAAAACTACTGAAGCCGAATCGAGTGCTGTTTACATTACAATATTGAAAAATAATTGTGGTTTAAGATTATTTTAAATTTCACCAAATGTGATACGTACTTTTGAAGTTATGGTCATCTATAGTTAGGGGGAATTCTTTCGGAGACACCCTGTAAGTTTTTATAATGGTGGAGGTCCTATTCTCCATGAATACGGCCCCACAACTTTTTAATCACATTTTATTGATTAAAACAACATGACAGTAGCAAATGGGGTTGTAGAAACTGTATGATATTTCAAAGAAGAAAAGTTAAAGTTTTTTCGTTGAATATTGGATAAAACTAGAAATGAAAATACAAAGTGACACAGTAGTAAGCAATTTTAACAAGGAATTTGTTTTGATTTTATTTTTTTTGTACAGAAGTGGAAAAGTACAATGTATGTATGAGGGCCGTGCATTTGATGTAGGAGCAACCAGAGAAGCTCTTGATGGCTGCAATACATGGTGAATAAATCAAGGGGGTAGGGCAAAATGAGAATGAGAAAATAGAGGTGACGGAGGGAAGAGAAAAGCAAGGAGTGGCGAGAGAGAGAATCTAAGCACTGATATACAGGTCCTGTAAAAAAACTAGGAATATTAACTGTTGTATGAAGGAAAAAAAAGAGAGAAAAAAAATGCAAATGGTGAGCCCGCAGGAGGAGTGTCCATCACTCTGTCTTTGGCGTTTGGGCCAGACTCCCTCATATATAATGTTGCTGTGGGGGGTTCGCCACTCCTCCCACACAGTGAGTCTGTTTTGCATTCCCAGCATATGCCGGTACCCATTTATACTCCTGGGTGGAGAGAGGCAAGCCAGGTAAAGTGCCTTGCCCAAGTGCACAACACATTGGCGACAGCGGGGCTCGAACCCACAACCTTATGCTTATGAGGCGAGCGCTGATCCACTGCACCACATGTGCCCCATGTATGAAGAAAAGGTGCTTGAATCAGTGAAATATTGTTGATCTGCCTATTAAAGACACTATCAGTGATTTGACCGAAAGAGTCAAAATATTTGAAATTTGCAAGAGTAGCTTAAATGTGAAGGATAAGTCTCTAGAATTCACGCAAGTTATTTTTCCAACTGAAAAATTGACAGAAAAGGTAGAAAACTGCAATGTTCAAAGATATGAATCTTCATTCAAATATGTGTTACATTAAGTATCCGTACGGACGGTAATGACTAAAATATCTGATTTTGTCCTTATTGGGTTGCTTTTGCACTTACCACTTGTAGGGTTAGATATACTTGTAACAAACATGCAAAAATCTGATTTTTGATGATTTTTTACATTTTCTGATTGAGCAAATCACTGATAGTGCCTTTAATGTCAAAATACGCCATTATCAGAAATATGTGAAATGAATCGATGCAATCAGGTCAAAGGCAGTTTAAAAAAGAGAAAGAATATCATTATAAACATGTCCAATAATCAAGTATATTATTCCTGAATATAGCTGTTTGACCATAATGCAAATTGTCTCTAATATTTTTAGAATTTCAAGCAGTGGCAACACATTTTGACAACTGAAAACTACTGAAGTCCAGACATTCTAAGGCTATTTACTCCTGTAAAAATAAAAAAAAAAATCATTGCCTACAAAGATCATAATTTGTATGGATCTCATTTTCAATTTGGTCTGACTGGTTCAGATCATGACCCTTTTGATTAAGCTTTCTTGCTTTGGTGCCGAATTTAGCCTTTGAGTTTCTTGATTCACTTTAAACGATATGTACATACAATTCTCAATAGTTTGAATAACAAAGAGGGCACACAAGTGAAAAATAAAGAGACAAAGAGACAAGTTTAAAACTTTGTTCTTAAAATTCTTTCCTATTTTCTTTGTCATGTAAGGCTAAAACATTTCTGTTGGGTATTTATCAAACAAGTGCAAATTTAGGTAATGTTACTCATCAGAACATCTACTCATGCCTCTATTATGAATGCTGACTTTTATAAGTATGTTTTGGATCATTGTGATATCAATGTGAATAGTAATAATGTATTTTTTTCCGAGGCTTTCAAAATTGTAACTACAAAATATTCAATTTCTGTTGTTGATTTGCAGTTTCTGTGCAGCAAATGGTGCATGGTCATGTACAGAAAGAGCATGTGGTAAGTCTGTGATCATGGCTCGAAAAAGTTGGCCATTTGGAGGGAAACTTGACCATTTGGAGGGAAATTTATACACAAGATATAGTAGGAAATCTGTGAGAAATCCGACTATCTTCCCAGGAAATTTACATTTTTTCAAACCCGGTCTGTGATAACTTTAAAAAGTAAAAATCACAATAACAGAAAGTTCAGTATACTATCAATTGAAGGTCAAATCATTTTCACTTATTGCTGTGAATGCAAAAATAAAATAATTATTTAAAGGTGCAACAAGCGATTTCATGTATCAGGTGTCCCTTAAAAATTGAAAGTACTGATTTTTGCCCTGATGTAAAGCTTTCCATAAAAAATATCCCCATCTGAAAGGATTACGCTGAAAAATGTTTCTTTGGTACAGAAATTGTGAAATTTCTAATTTTGTATACGAGCAAATACAAAATTCAGCCTATATTTTACATTGAATGAAATATAAGCAATTAATATCACCCTTTTCTCTCTTTTAAGGCATTTCTGTAGCCAATACAAGGTAAGAAAGCTATTGGGTGTCTAATTATTATGAAATTACTATTATGACACAATATTTGGGTGCCTCAAAATCTCTTGTTGCACCTTTAAAGGGAAGTTCTTGGATTTCATTGATTAAAATTTATGACATTTAAAGCTATCTTATGAGTATTATTTTTTTCAAATCGGCCTTTGAATATGGATATTTTGCAATTTGCAGTGATGTGAAATTTGGTCCAAAGTTCTCATGTAAATATCTACAAAAAAGATACGGGTGATCCCAATATTCAGGAATTGGCTTCTTCATAGTTTTGCATTCGTTATATACAGCGTTACAATATTTTAATGCAGCTGGGAACCTTGAACATTTAAAGTGCAGCTAGGTGATATTAAGAATTTTGCAAAGTGGGAGTTTGATTCTTGTAACCAGGTAATTATATCGGTGAATTAACATACACAATTAGGCACCACAGCTGGTGTACAATGTGACCTGATAGTGTGGGTTGGTGTGTATTCCCGTAGGATTTTCATGCTAAAACTGATTTTATTGCTGTTTGGGTTTCAGTAGGGCCTAAACTGTCAGAAAATGATGGGGTGCAAATTTTCGGACTGATGCCCCCTCCTGCAAGGGGGGAAATGTTAGTACAGGGAAAAATTTAAAATCAAGTCAAATTGTGTTTTAATGTATACTAATGCGTTCCTCTCCTCATATGGATTAAAATAAGTATATATTTGCCTAGGTTCCAACCTTTAGTTAAAGCGGTATAGCCCCATAATGCTTCAAGGTCACCCTGGGGGTAAATGCTTCGATTTTGTTCAAAGTGGTGTCAAATGATTCTTTGTGTCATACTGAAACAGAAAATGCATTTAACTGTTTTGGTGATATCACCATTGCGACATCCAGGGAAAATTCTGGTGACCCCCATAGACCATGTAGACCCTTGCTACATTTTGCTATGTAATTACCCAACCAAATGTCACACACTGTAAAATAATACATTTGTGGATCCTGTGAGACAATACAAACAACTTATCACCATTTTCAACAAAATCTGAGCATTGGGTAATTTTTACCCAGGATGACCTTGAACCATTATCGGGGCTATAGCGCTTTAACTAAAGGTCGGAACCTAGGCAAATATATACTTTTTTTAATCCGTATAAGGAGACGAACATGTTAGTGTACATTAAAACACAATTTGACTCCATTATTTTAAGTTGAAGAACGAGGCCGGTATTCTTAAACAGCTTTAACATTTAAGGTCATCTTTAACCCAATTTTGCGATACTTTACGGCTTAAATACAACAAGAAAGGACTGCCACCACCCAGTGACAACAATCGAACAACCCGTTGAACACAACAATCATACGCAACGAGAGGCAACATTGGCAGGCGTGCGAGAACGTAGCAAAACGTGGTATGATGCGAGCGCTTCTACCTTAAAATAATGTCAATACGCAGCGCGTACTACCTGGGTTCAATTGTCGAATTGAACCCGCGGGCATCAGCCAATGAAATTGCTTACATTTTCACAGCTGTTTTTAAACAGCTGTGAAAATGTAAGCAATTTCATTAAGCAATTCTTATTAAGGCAATTCTCATTAAAAGAATTGCCTTTTCATCCCAATATTTTACAGATTGCAACCAACTTTCACTAAAATTTGGCTCATTTTGTATACTTTGTTGTGCATTTATTACTGCTTACCACTTGTTGGAGCTGTTCACTGGGACGACTTGTGATTTGTGCTCTCCCAGGTCGATTGCCTTGGTATGCCCTGTTAAAAAATAATCAAATTTAGGATTTGAAGTAGAAGTTAGAATTTGGGTTAAGTGGTGTTATTATCAGAGGTAGGAATTGTATAAGGGGAATGGACGCTGTGGCAAATAAACTTATTATTCACCATCCCCAAGTAATCCATTTCAATAGGCTAAGCCTAAACTACAACATAAATACTTCCGGGTAATATACTATTGTTTGTATAATCTGTTGTTACATGTGCTATTTCTTTTCCCAACAGTTTGCACACTTAATGGTGTTACATTTCCACAAGGACAGTCCAGGCCAGCTGGTGATGGATGCAATACATGGTAAATTATATTTATTTTGTGTCAACGATTTGCGATATACGGTACTGAAGACTTTTCAGATTGTATTTGTGTAACATCATATTTGGCAAGTATTCATACAAGTGTCCAATATAGAGTATACTGTGCACGCGGTAGTTTTTGACCACCACCCATGCTCCAGGAACAGGTCTCCCTCACTAACCTCAAAGGGCAGCTATTATTTTTTCTTATCTTTTTTTGGACTTAGAATTTTTCCCTCTAACCTGAAAAATATGAAAATTTTATATATTTTAAAAGAGGCGGTAGCGAGATTAGAACCCGAGACCACTGTATCATGAGGTCAGCAACCTAACCACAAGACCAGCGAGGATTGGTGTGTCAGATTTGCAATTCTAATCCTTGATAACTTTTACGGAATAAATCGCTACTGCTATTGTGGCCAGCACTCAATATAATGAATAGCTCCGCTCTGGAACGGTTGCCACAACCCATACTCCAGGGCATGAGTGGTGGTCAAAATCTCACACTTGACCGTATATATTCAGTTTAATCATTCAGCACCAAGAGACAGTATTTTGTATCCCAAAATATCACAGTTGTATTGCTTTCTAAACCTCAACAACCAATGCATATATTTAGGAAATACAACTGGAAAGTGAAAAAAATCCAGCTCGGAGGCTCAATATAATTTACAATATAGCTTCAGATTCCAGAAATTTAAAACAATGCACAAACATTTATGCATTTTGTTTATTAATCTGCAGTACCTGCTTAGCAAATGGCATGTTGTCATGTACAGAAAGATCATGGTAAGTCTGTGTGATTAATAGTAAAAAAACAAGGTGGTTCGCGAACTTTCGTGCTTTACTGTAAGACAAAAAGCAGCACACCAGAGCTGCAAATGTGCGAGTCCAGGGTGTCCCAAAAAAGTTGTGAAAGCAGATAAACTCCATTTCTCAACTAGTTTTACTTCCCACTATTTCCTTTGACACCACCACCTAGGGTCACAACATTTTCCACTGTGGAAATATAAATCTTGCAAGTTGAAATCCCCCCCCACGAGCATAAGTGAGAGATGTTAAGGAGTAGCACCCCCGGTTTGCATTTTTATCGTATTCTATACGTCTCACTCTTCATCTTGACCCCCCCTAGGGGTCACAACATTTCAGTTGTGGAGATACTAATCTTGATAAAGTCCCCCCACATGAGCAACAAGTTAAGAGACGTAAGGTAGCACCCCTGGGGTGCATTTATAGTATTCTAACTTCTCACTCTTACATTGATACACCATAGAGGTCAAAACATCTTCCGTTTTGGAGATATTCATCTTGAAATGTCCCCAAACATAATCATAACAAGAGAGTTTAGGAGTGCATCCCCGGTTTGCATTTTATAGCAGTCTTTATTTCCTGCTCTTCATTTGAACCACCCCAGGGGTCACAACATTTTCCATTGTGGAGCTATTAATCATGAAAAGTCATGCAAAAATCCACTAAAATTCATCCAAATTTAGTCAAAAATTGAAAATTTATTCAATTGGCAACCAATATTAAAAAAAAAAATCAATGTGACTACATTGAAATTTGAGTCGCCTACGGGGTCCAGAATGCGGTGAAATGCCCAAATTTGCCGTATTCACATTTTCAAGATGTTAAACAGGATGGCACCAAACGACTGACCCAAGTGCAACAACCAGCACTAGAAAAACCATTTCAATGAAAACGTGGGCACTGATCTAGCTATACTGATGTTACTACCTTTGTTGTGGTAGACTCCCACCCCTTTTGATAGGTCTTCTTGTTACACCTGTTTTGTACACACCAAATCACACACAGCATCACACCACTACCGGATCCAAAAATCTGCACGCGTAGCCCGATGATTTATAAAGCCACATAACTGACAAAAATAATAACGGTTATTTGCTGCAATTCACATGCACGATTCTAAATCTCAATTTTCGTACCCAAAACACGAATATTCAAAATCAATCTTTGTTAACAATATGTAGAAAAACTACCTGGACAACTATCATTACAAACAAAATAGGACCAAATGTTTCTTTTATCATACATTTTGGAACGCATTTATTTATGTACTCATTTAAACAAAGTGAAAAGTAAAATTTTTTTTTTTTTTTTAAAATTAGGTTAAAAACGCGTGTTTTTTTGTTTTTATAAATTTTGTTAACTCATTGAATGGAATCTCAACTAAGAAAATAGTTAAAAATCGCCATAGAAAACTCTTTCGTTCAGAGAAATTGATGAAATTACACGTACATTTAAGGGCCACAGAGATGACGAACAGCAGTGTTTGACGATTCAACCACACTCGACGTGGACTGACGTGAAGCTATCCGCCTTCGCAACGCGGCGCGCAATTGGTCGAAGAATACGCCGAAACTAAAGGTAGCCTGCTGCGTGTACGCAGTGTGTTCATCACACGGTTCGACGTGTCACGAATGCCAATTTATGGACTCCCTGCTGCAATGCCTAGTATTTTCGTAGCGTGTTGCAGGTGAAAATAAAACAATGTTCATGAAAACATTCAGCGGATATAGCAAAATACCGAAAAAAGAAGCGTGAATTTGACCGGGAAATTTGACATTGAAGGGAATATTGGTTGTGTCTTGGGCACATTTCCGCAACAATCTTGATATGATGTGTTGATTTATAAATATGGTTGCAGGGGCTTAGCCAGGATTTTAATTTGACGGGAGGCTGAGACTGCCTTTGTGCCCTAACATTTCTCAAAATTGAGGCTGATTTGCACGATTTTTTTCAAATTTGACGGGGGCTAGCGCCCCCCTGAGCCCCCTCCCTGGGCTTTCCACCCCTGTTTCGGACTGATCCACTTCTGGGGAAAATCTTTTTTTTTTGCATCACGTAAAACTACATTAATAAAAAAAATCAATAAATAAAAATGCATTTCGCATTGAAATTTGTCGGGACTTACTGGAAACAAACTCGTGTTTTGTTTGTTTGTGCTGTTTAGTGTTTTGTTGTTGGTCTTGTTTTTTGTTGTTGACATGTTGTCTTGGGGTTTGCTTGAAGGCCTGCTTTGTTTGTTTTGCTTTCGAGGTGTTTCATTGTGTTTCTTTTTGGTTTATTATGAAGAACATAAAAAAAAGGTGGCCACAGTAGGCTAGCCTGGTGAAGTCAGAAGCAACAGCGCTGTCACCAGAGGGGTGTGACTCCACCAAACCACGAGCCACACAAATACAACACATTACATGTAAATGCACACTAAAGGTATTTCACCACACTTGGCCCCTTCCAGTCTGGTATACCCAACACGCTCATCTCACAGACTAGCGAAGTGGGCCACTGAGGGGAACGCAAGAAACTGTAAATGAAGACATTATAAAATACAAATTATAAAATTGCACAGATATTGGTTATGAGGCCATCTCTTCAATTACTCAATTATGTGTTAAAATTACTTTTTGAGTTGTTTTTAAAAGAATTGCTGCCAGTGTTGAGAATGAAATATCCTAATCGCATTTGGAACCCCAGACCACAACGGAGGGAAATTAACAGATATAGACAACTGCTTTAAACTGTCAGTTTTTGGTGTGATATGGTGGTTAAAAAGAAGATCCTCAGTATGACGACTATTAATTGACCAAATTTACTGAAATCAAATGTACTACAATGGATTATATAATACAGCCAAGCAGGAAGATGAAATATTTTACGGTTATTCCAATCCATTAGATTAAGCTGCTGTAAAACGCTCCCTGTCCGATGTTCCCCTTTTTTGACCCAAGATGTATCTACTTGCCCGGTCTTTGAAGGGTTTCCAAAACAATTTATGTGATTCTTGCGATATAAAAACCAGGAAGGAGAACAAAAATAAATAATGGGCAAGACAAGTGACCGATACAATGTGAGAAGAATTATTTTATCCGTGTACGGTAAAGACGACAACATTTTAATTTGGAAATTTTAAAAATTTATTGCATTTTTGGTAACAATAGGAAAAATGTTCATTCAAGTAAGGTCAAGCAGCAATTTGCACTACCAAGATGGGCGAGCTGTGGACTTGGGAGAGCTGAGTATTGACAAAAAGAGGTTGCAGGTGGTTTATTTTTACGACGTGAGATACACACATTGACTTGGCATTTCTGTGGATTCAGTTGAAGAGCATGTTTCTGAACACCATTTAGTGTGGAAGTCATTTTGAAGTATGGCAATCTCAGAATCATCATTTATTCCCGAAAACAAAAGTGTCGTTGCGTATGGGACAATTTTTGAATGGAGATGAAGAGAGATCAGGATATAGATATTGAATGAAAAAGAAAAAAGAAAAGTAGCGGCCCCAAGAATGAACCTTGAGGAACGCCCAGAGGGACTAACAAAATCAGACACAAAACCCCGAAAAACGGATCTTGAACACGATTACCAATAAATGAAGAGATCCAATTTAGTAGGGACCTCTGAAGCGTAAGTCGGTGTAGTTTATCCAGAAGAACTACAATGAGAGTGGAAGCAAAGAACGGGCTATAATCAGACGGAAACAAGATCGATACGGGGAGTGGGAGATGTACGACGATCTAAAATTCGGTTCCATTCACAGAGAGCTTCGTTTAATGCAGTGGCACAGGATTTCCCGGAAGAAGAAAAAACCGTGTTGGGTGTTGTATACAAGAGACCGTTATTCAAGAGATGATCGCGAATATGGTCGAAGAAACAATGCTATCCAAACATCTTGACAACAAAAATGGAAGTAAGTTGCTATGGCTCCTTATAATTTTTGCAAGGTCACACGATTACCCTTTTATACACAGGAAAACATTTGCTCCTCTTCCACATGTAGGTATGGAAAAGAGGAACCTGTAGACATTGATATTTTAAAAATACGGGTTCAGAAACTGGCAGATGGTACTAGCACACAATTTAAGCATACAACAAAAGAAATTCATCGGTACCAACAGCTTTATTGGGGGAGAGAGACGTGAGTTTCTCAAAAACCATGTCATTTGATATTTCAATGTAACAAATGGTAGGTACATCAAGCTCTGGAGATGTTACCTCCCTCAATGATCTGAGTTAGTAAAATAACTAGCAAAACGACGGATTGAAAAGCCGGTGGCAAGTTCAAGATGGATTTGGATTGACGTATTGTGAGCCAGACAATTATCAAGGAACGGAGGAATCAGGCTCTGCACGTTTGATTAATGAAACAAATGACCAGAAACTTTGCAGTTGTTCATTTTTAGCAAACTTGTTCCCAGTTGAGGAACTAGCAAGCCTGTCTTTTAGAAAATTAAACTGATGTCAGTTTACGGTAAACATCCCAGTCAACACAATTATGGTTACGTTTAGAAGCTTTATGATATGCTTTTGTTTTCGTTACTCATGCGTCAGATGCGCAAACCATGCTTTATTAAAATTTACGTTTCTAGTGACTTAGGAATACAGTATTTATTAAGAAAAAAACTATCTGTTAAAGATTCCCACCACATGATCAATGGGCCAATCATCATTAAAAACAACCATTACCAATCGGTATTTAAGCATAAGATTGTTCAATTGTTTCAACCTTCAGCTCGCTCATATTGGTAAAATGTTCTACGAGGATTAGGCAGGCCACGAGATTTACCCCTAAATTTAAAAGTTACCATACAGTGGTCTGCAGAAGCAGTAAGTTTTTCAGTGCTTGAGTCTCATATACTTGATTCGAGCATGTGGAAAAAAAAACAAGATCAATGATGGAAGGAGTACCATTCACAGGTATTAGTGCGGGTAGTGTAGTTCTTAACAACTGTGAAGCGCCGAAGATGTCTGAAATTGCAGTGAGCTTAGTGTAATTGTAATAATATGTGAGGTCGAAACAAACATTGGATGGACCAAAATTAATATTAAAATCACCCCAGGAGTTTAAAGTTCCAGCGAAACGCTAAGGTGGGAAGGTTGGTTAGCATTTCTTAAGGCAGTCAAGAGCCTCCATATCCTTGGGTTTTGGGCGATAAAAAAAACCCGCAAGCCAGCGGTTGTTAGCGATACTAATAGATGGCCCAAACAGCTTGAGATGATTGTTAGGATGCTATGATGAGAAGTAAACGCAATGGGGTCCAACTCAGGAGAAAGAGCTAGCAAAACGCCAACCACCATTGTTTTCTTCATTCTGAAGATTCTGAAATTATTAAGTATAGATGCACTAGGTATATGGGAGTAGTACCATTTAAGCGATACAGCAATTACGCATATTTAATTAGATCAATTGCAATCAAAAATGCCCTTAATCGGGGCCCCACTGCACTTCTTCACCACAGATGAATGGCATATATTTTTTCATTGCAGCAAAGGAATTTTGCCTATCTGATGTATGGTTTCCGAGATACAGCAATTATGCATATTTAATTAGCTCATATGCAGAGCTAAGCCGCATTTCTCACACACTTTCAATTGCAAAAAGATGCGGCACACCTGCATAGGCTTTCATGCAGTGAAGAATTTTTCCGTACCAAATTTTACCGGTTTCCTAAATTATAGCAATTACGCTTATTTTGCATATATTAGCTCATTTGCAATACTTAATTTGCCCGAAATACGCCCGAAACGTAATCATCGAGAACTCGCCAGCCCGCTCCTTTCCACAAGTTACATCATCATACGACTTACGGAACTTCCAAAAACTTGTACACAAGCCTTGGGGGAAAAATTTTTTGTTAATTATGCATATTAGATACTTAATTAGCAATATTTTTACGCTCCAAAATCGAATCAGGCGAGAACTCGGGACCCGCTTCTTTCACCAAGTTACCTCCTCGTAAGGCCCTTACGGATACTCCAGATAAATCATACACAAGCAGTGTAACACGGACGCCGGGCAGACAGACAGACAGCAGAAAAGTGATTACTAAGTCCCTGACGAACAAAGTTCAGACGAGACAACAAAGTAATTTCAGGATGACTCATGATATTAGAAATATTGATGACACTGGTAATTTATTATTAAACAATATTGGATCAAATTGGATCAAAGTCAATACTATGGGATGAACTCCGTGTATTTGGTTTCATTAGTCGATTGTCTGGTACACCCTGTGTTAAGTTGATTGTTAGATTTAGGATTTGGAGTAGAATTTGGGTCAAAGGTGCCACAGGAAGATTTCACATACCAGGTGTCCCCCCCAAAACAATTGAAAGTACTGATTTTTAACCCTATGTAAAGCTTCATCAAAAATATACCCATCTGAAAGGATTCAGGATGAGATGTTTTGCTTTGGTACAAATTTTGAAATTTCTAAGTTCGTATAGGAGCAAATACACAATTCAGCTTATGTTTTATATTGAAATAATAAGCAAATGAAAATCACCCTTTTAATCTCTTTTAATATATTCTGTAAGCCCAATACAAAAAAATAAATTACTCTTTTAGTCTCTAATCGATATGCAATTACTATTTGACACAAATATTTGGGTGCCTTCCGCCTCACACATCTTCTCGTTGCACCTTTAAGTGGTGACTATTATAAAAGCAAGATTGTATGAAAATCATGGGAATGAGACACTGTTGGCATAAACCTCTATTTCCCACCCCTCATAATTTCCTTTTCAGTAGGCCAATCTAGGACCTTTGCAAAATTTGGCTGTTCATGTCCTATTTCTTTTTTTTCACCAACAGTTTTGCACACTTGATGATGTTACATTTCCCAGTAGGACAGTCCAGGCCAGCTGGTGATGGATCATAATTTAATTAAATTACATTTATTTTGTGTCAACAATTGCAATATATTGATTACTTTTTCAGATTGTGAAATCCATGTGTAAACAGCACAATAGCTACTAAGGCCAATAAGTGTCGATATACTGTCAGTCCTCAATCATCTAAACAGAGGGACGGTATTTTTTTTACTACTACTTCAAAATAAAACTGTGCTATTTGTTTTTACTACACCTCAAACAATGTATTATTTAGGAAAAGACTTGGAAAGTGAAAACATTCCATGCAGAGGTCTCAATAAACTTTAACACTATCACTTCAGATTCACAATTTAAAACAGGCACAACTAAATTTTCCACATTTTGTTTTATTAATCTGCAGTACCCACTGCTTTACCACTGGCATGGTGTCTGTACATAAATTGCCATTTTGTAAGTCTATGGGGTGTGTGCTTAATATCAGTTAACAAGGCAAACTGGGATTTACGCGATGCGTAAAAAATGTCCCCAACTAATGTTATGATCACTACCACATGCGATAATGCAAAGTACAATGTATAAAGCGACAATATGAACCCCACACCCCTTCCCCCGCCCCGCCACCCCTCCCTTCCCCAACACCCACCCGGCCCCTCCCGACCCCACCCTTCCCCCTCCCCTACACCCCACCCGTCCCCCTCCCCGACACCACCACCCGTCCCCCTCCCGACACCAACCCCTCCCCCTCCCCGACCCCCCACCCATCCCCCCCCGGACACCCC
>JAMKCH010042255.1:0-125360 GCA_023653785.1 Ophioderma brevispina
CTTAAAATTTCAGTTAATTTTGATGATAACATTTTGGGCACACGATTGTATTATGCACTCTTTGTTAATTTCTGACTGCTTACAGAAAATACAAAATGGCGACATTTCTTCCTAGTAGACAGAAGTTGCATGTAGATTAGGTACGCATACTATACCTCGAATTCTGAATAGCGACGCGTGCGATACATGTACCTTACTTTCAGCGTGCACGTAGGCAAAGCACAAGTCGCACTGCAACTGAAAGGCAGTACTGGGTATACGCGCGTGTCATAACTTCATACTTCAGATAAAACAAAGTTACGTAGATGTAACTTTTCCGTAAATTTTCCGGATTTCCTGGCCATAATAAACAAATTTTGGAAATGTGTTTTTTTTCACCACACAATTTCACACCCTCGCCGCGCTTTTCTAGCGGCCGAGGTGTTTAGTCGTGATGGGGCATCTCGATTTCGTAGTTTGACAACTACAGTGTGCTTTCATTTTTGATCGTACTGTCGATGAATTTTGGTAGTGGGTAGGATGGATATGGGACAGTCCTTGATAGATAGCAGCATATCTTCCCGAAATCGGGGTGTGTTTTTTGGTCCGCTCGGAGCGGTTTTTCTTCTCCGGCGGTCTGTGGATCTTTTAGAATTGGAGGGAAATTGGAGGGAAATTGGTAATATTCCTTGATGTTACGACTATGCGCCGTGCATTTAGATTACGCCCCGCCGAGTCTGGCATTTGGCAGAAAGAATTCCGCGGTGTTCTTCTCTGGTTCTATTAGACATCGATTGATTCACGCTCCTTTGTGGGTATGCCTTCATATGAATGGTGGTTTGAAAGCTCCGTCTATTCAAGGTTATCACCGAAAATAATAACGTCGCACAGATCGTCCTTGCCATATTACGGCGGCCCAGTATTTGGTCCCCACGGTGTAGTCTAGTGTCACAGACTCCGAGGTACTGCATATATGGGCTCCGACGGAACATCAAACTTTTCCCACTGTTTAACTTTGCAGGTATGCCTTAAGTTTACAACCACGTACAAATACCCTTATCTTGGAAGAAGAAGAGACAGGAATGAACACAAACACTTGGTGATGGTGAAAATTGTAACTCTAATATACTGGAAAACATGAACCATTTCATAGTTTTAATGCATACAACTAAAGACACTACGACAAAACATTTTTAAAACATTTTAAGAAACTCGAGGAGAGAATTAAAAACATGACGGGATTGAATGGCAATCTGGGATATTTTCAAAGGCGGGTGGTAAACTGCCATTAGGCACCATCTCCTCCTAGACAACATTTTCAAAGATAATTAAAATCAGAACTGGCTTGTTCTTGACAGATGCTGCAAAGAGTTTCTAACTGAAATGCAGCGTGGTCCGTTAAAAATAGATATTAGGTGATAACAATACCTAACCCATGCAATCCTGCTTGCTAAAGCAAATAAAATTACACAGCAACATTCCTACTCACGGTGTAACCCAGAGCTTGGGCTAACCCACGGGGGGGGTACTCTAAGCTCGACTCTAAGGGTACCCCCTCGATGCATTATCGATGCAGTACCTACAACTAGGTACTTGCGAAGTAGCAAGCACTGGGTGCATATCAGCTATTTTACTTAGCAGTACCCATCCTATAGTGTGCTCTGCAATTGCCTGCTAGGTGACGACAGGTACCCGTGTAAGCCACCAGTAGTGAGTACCTCTCAGCTACTCCACTGGAGTGCCTTCACAGGTATCCCCCACCGGCTGCCTATAGGCAGCCTTTGGACCATAGAGGGCGCCAAACATTCCATTGATGTTTACGACTTTCTGATCATTTTTCAAATCTTATTAATTAATATTTGAGTTGAGCGTCACCAAAAACCCTATATATGACATTTGTGTTGTAAAAACATATAACATTATGGACCAAAATGTAAATAATGGATACAATTACTAGAATAGTCATAGAGAACTCAAAGCTCATTTTCATTAGAGTACCCACGCAGGTACTCCCGCATGGGGTGACTAGTGGTTAAGCTATGGCTTGTGTACCTAGGTGGATGGTTACCCCCACTTTTGCGGCCACCTATGTGGTACCCATGCGGTGGGTTACTCCGTGGCTACTTAACATCTACTTCAAAGGTACTCCCATGACGAAATTGGTTGTGTATGTATATTTTGGGTACAAATTTAAATGCGTACCTTTGCAAATTGCATCATGTTATGTAAAAATTCTGTATGTTGGCCCTTTATAAATGTGTTGTAATGTAGTGTACGTGCAGGTGTTTATACATATGACATTGTGTGTATGTGTGAGGGTGTGTGTGCGGTGTGTGTGAGGGTGTGTGTGCGTGTGTGGACGTGTGTGTGTGTGTGACTGAGAGATGCGTCTAGATGTTGGTACTTCCTATTTATACCTGTGTACTTGAATGTTATTGCACCACTTTATCGGTGTGTGCCGCTGATTCAAAGCGTTTGTAATAAATAAATAAATAAATAAATAACTACGGCACTATAGGCTAGCTAATTTAATATGCATGATCTTACTTCCCCACCGCCGTAGTCATGAGCGGGTTGCACCAATCAATTTGTATATTACAACCACGTGATCTCGGTTGTTTTGTCCTTGGCCCCCGATTTAACCAATGGAGAGTCCATTACAACATTACATGACCTCGTTGATAAAACATATGTTGCCTTTGGCCGGTCCGATCATCTGTTATGCACGGAGCTGGGGGCTGTCATAAGAACACAGTCAACACGGGAGTCAACACAGTGATGTTCAGCGATTGGCTACCATACCACATTGCCTACAGTACAATGATTTATGGTCCAGAGAAGATGAGAAAGATCTTCTCTCTGGTATGGTCGCTATTCGTATAGTTTTTACTACTTTCTGACACATGAGACATTTTATAGCATGTTGCAAGAGTTATAGTAGGGTGTCAGTGTACACTTCGAATTGCCCGTCATACGTGGAATTCGTGCAGTCATTGGTGGAAAATGTACATTTTGAAATAACAGTATTTATAACTAAACCATTGTTATTTTGCTACAATTTTGGTAATCAATCAGAAGACAAAACCTGTTTTTTAATAATCATTAACTCAACATGCCTTGTGGGAAGTAAAAATGTATTTTCTTGAGGCTGAATGATGACCTAGTTTTGCACAAACCGCGTAGTTTCATGCACGCATCAGATTTTTGGGTCCACTTTTTGGGCTGTTGATATCCGTCTTTGATGATTTTTCGCGCTGTATGTTGTCAATGTTTTGAAAATATTATTTTTTAGTATACACCTTGGAGACACATTTCCTTGATTGTTCCTTTTTTTGATAATGGGAAAGTATTTTTTTAATTTTTTTGAAAAGTTTACCTCGATATTACGGTGTGTCTTTGCGTGTTTGCAACTCGAACAACACATCATTGGAAGCTTGATTCCTGGCGAAAAAAATTTACATTGACCATTTTGCACTCAGCACCTACAACATAAGACGAAAAGCATTTTTCCACGCCCCCTTCATGCCAAATATAGATGTACAAACTCTATGGGAACTGTCAAAAAAGAGCGTGAACCAATCACGTAGGCGTTGCCAGTTGTCTGTTACGCGAAGAACTCGTGGCAGTGTGCACAGCACAACACGTGCTTGAGCCTTGAGGCAGGCTCACTTTGCAGCCGGCGGAGTGAGAAGGGGTTTTAAAGTCGCCGTTATTTGTATAATATTTGCAATACGGCTTTGAAAATTCTATCACAATTAAAGAACGATAATATATAACAACTGTGTCAAAAATTCGCATGAGCATCGATTCTCACTGTCATACAGAGGTTAGAAGTCGGCAGTAGGGCCATAGGATGGGCGGGGCAAGTTATATGTGTACATTGCAAGCGCAAGATGATAAAGCTGTGCTGATATCACATGCAATATTGTCGATTTTTTACGCCATTTCGTCTCGTTTGTTTGCCTATTTTTTATTATCAATATTTATAAATATATTTTCACTTTATCTTGCCAAAAGGACAGATTTTTTAGATTATCGGGAAAGCAACTGGTTTGATTTTTTTGAAAAAGTAGTCATAATTTTCTCTGAAAATTCAAAACTCCCCGCGCGAAACATTATACCAGTGTCGCGCTGAGTACGAGTGCATAATACTATAGTTGACTACATATTTTCTTACTTTTTGATTCGGCAACGAATCCTACAAACGCTTCGCGCTTTGAGGGTAGACACATTTCCGCTAGTTTAAGTAATTACCGCCTTGTTATGCTCGATGTTGGCTCACCGAGCCAACACTTCAATGGAAACCAAATAGTGATTCATTCAAAAAAGATGTTCATTACCGTAATTGAGTGATAAATGTGCCAAAATGCTCACATTTCCGCTCGTTTTGAGTAGACACATTTTCGCTAGTTTAAGTAATTACCGCCTTGTTATGCTCGATGTTGGCTCACCGAGCCAACACTTCAATGGAAACCAAATAGTGATTCATTCAAAAAAGATGTTCATTACCGTAATTGAGTGATAAATGCGCCAAAATGCCTCCATAAGTCATATATGGTGGCGTTTTCTTCACACCAACTTATGGCTATTCCCAGTCTGAGAAAGATAGATTCAGATATTCCCCGTTACTCCCCCTGAAAGCGCCTATACCTCATGCATTTCCATCGGTTTTACATACGAGGGTGGTAACGTAATCACTGGAAAGATCTGTATGCCCATTGGCATTGTTTTTCACCACTCGCAAGTATATTAAAACTTTCCAACTTTTCATAATTTACTTCACCCAAATCAAGAATTAGTTCAAGTTATTTGATCTTTCACTATTGGATTACGAATAATGGCGGCATGGTTTTGTACTAAATAAGGAAAAATGAGTAAATTTGTGGTAATTAAAGAAAATGAGGCGAGTATTTCTTAGAATCACTGCTGAGTGCTGTTGTTATGATTGTGTGAGTGTACGATATACATTCACTTGTGACAAGTGTTACCCTAATTTGTCCGAATCTCGTTGAAGATTCACAGATTCATCACCGGTTGTGTCAAGTTTTGGTCAATTTTCGGACTTTTTGTTGAAAATGAATCCGAAGAAGCAGCCAAAGACGTCGAATTAGGCTCTGGCATCTAATGGATTTTGAGTATGCCATCACAAATGATGGGCAATTTCTGACGTAACGAGTATGTATTTTTAGGCATGAGATGAAAAGCTTTCGATTTGCGTCCGAACATTTGGGTAGACGTTTCATATAGAAAAGTCCCATGGATGCAAATGATGTTTTTACAATTGATTCCGCACTAATAATGACTTGTGCAGTAGCGCTTGACGAAGAATGGCATCCCTCATTTGATCAATGGGACTTCCTATATAAAACGTCTACCAACATTTTGTGTCGCCTGAAAGCCCTGCCCGAATGTTCCTGGAGGCACATACTACTACTATTCCAATTTATGTGTCCGTCCGTCCGTCCGTCCGTATGTCCGCCCGCCGTATGACTCGTTATCTTTTTTAAAATGCCTCTGCAGTCTAAACGCTATCCCCGATTTACTTGAACTTGATAGGATGATTGAAGTGCCGCAATATTATTGTAGCTTTGGCTGCATTATTTGCATCGGCATTTGACTGTGTCGCCTGAACGAATGTTCATGAGGACACTAACCAATTCTGTGGTTCCGTATGTCCCGCCGGATGTCCGTCCCATGACTCGGTTTAACCGTTTTTTTTTAAATGCGCTGGTCAGGCTAAACGCTATCCCCGATTTACTTCAAACTTGATCTGATGATAGAGTGAGGTGCCGCAATATTAGGTGTAGCTTTTGTGTGCTGCATATTTGGCATTTCAGGAATTTTAATTAGCTTATTTGCATATTTTTTCAGACCTTTCGGTTAACCTTTTTTGAAATGCTCTGCTGGCTAAACGATAAAATCCCCCGATTGTACACTCCGCACTTGATAGGATATAGAGTGAGTGCCGTTCGACGCATATTATGTGTAGCTTTTGGCTCTTATTTGCATTTTCATGATATTAAATTAGCTTATTTTGGCCAGTCAAATTGACATCTCCCTTTCCCCTAAAGGCTTGTGTGTAAGTTATCTGGAGTTCCGTAAGGTGTATAATGATGTAACTTGGTGGAAGGAACGGGTTAAAGAGTTCGTGACCTGATTAGGTGTTGGGCATATTTCGAGCAAATTAACATATGCAAATGAGCGAATTGATATGGCAAAATAGCATAAGCACTATATTTTTAAAAACGGTAAACATCGTACAAATTCCTTCACTGCACAAAAACCTTTTATGGTGCTGCCACTGTCCGTGCCATTTGCAATTTTCCTGATACATGCGGCTAGGTATGCAAATGAGCTAATTAAATATGCTAATTGCTGTATCGCTAATACGGTACATCGGATATGTAATATTCCTTTGCACATGAAAAAAACTACCATAAAAACCATACATCTTGCGTGTGAATCATATGGAGTGGAAGGTGGGGTGTCGGGGAGGTGAGGGGTCAGGGTGGGGTACGTGTCGAGGTGGGTCCGTCGGGAGGGGTCGGGGTGGTGTGCATCTGGATGGGGCCCGGGTGTGTGGGTGGAATGGTGGGGTGTGTCGGAGAAGGGTGGGGTGCGTCGAAGAAGGGTGGGGTGCGTCGTCATGTGACCTTGGTGACCCCATTTGCCTTTGTGACCCCTAGATAACGACCGCAATGACCCATGTGACCTTGGTGACCCCTGTGACCCTTGGTGACCCCATGTGACCCTTTGTGACACCAGCCCAGTTTTTACCCTTTTGTTGACCCCTGTGATCTTTGTGACCCCCATGTAAAAAATCATTTAAAAAGAATAACGAAAAATACAATTAGTTGACGGTCGTAAATGGCCAGAAGCGGATGATAGGGGGCTTCAACCGCTGAAAACAAACCAGGTAAATCCCAGGGAATCCCCGTATCGCGGTGACAACAAGGTTGCACCAAGCAAACATTCCAAATTAATAAAGGGACCAGTTCTTTATTTTTAAGGGCATTGCATCGGTTACCAATTAGAGCCATTCCCTTCAGGGTCATCCCCAACCGGGCTGCAATTACAACGTTCACAAAACCACCAACCACAGTTGCACGAATCCACACGGGCGGGGACCGCTCTTTTACTCCACGATCTCGGTCTAAACAAAGCAATCGTATAGGCTAGTTATGTTAATGCAGACCTTTCAACTGCATCTGAAACCGAAATAATGTATTTTTTGGACAGCGCCGCTGTATGTATGCTTTGTGGGCAGTGCTTCAGCTTTTGCCTGCAATGTTGTTTGCCTGCCTTTTTCTGAATTTTTTTACACCACGATCTCGTTCTACAAATCGGCTTTCTTAGAGATATTTTTAATATATCCTTTTTCACTACAACTGAACTGAAATGATATATTTGTTTTTGGACTAGAGAGAGTGTTTGTTCTATTTGGTTGAAAGAAGCATCCCTTCCACTCATTCAAACCAACTGCACTGTACCCCCGGGGCACTGTACAACTGTCACATGCCCGTCATCAAGGCAAGCTCACGTTTTTGAGCCAGAGAGTGCCGGTTACGCGCCATCATCCCTGTTGTCTTGATTTGCGGTCATATTTGTATTAAATTTAAATGTCAAACTTCTTCATTATGGTAAATCCCAACTTCTAGGCACAACAATTTGAAGGTTATTTATTTTCTCATCATACATGTAATTTTGTTTCTATTTTTTTTGATTTGGCCTGTTTTTTAAATATTTTGTAGACTTTAAGGATTTTCCTCTTCTCCTTCTGTATTGCATGCAACCAGGCACTAATACGATTTCCCCGTATTTGTCCGTTTTTTTAGTCCCCATAAAGTGAAAAAAAAATGAGTACGGTTCAGAATAATCTCTCGAGCACTTTCAAAAACCAGAAAATCGATGTAAAACAAATAATTCGCTAGGGAAAGTCCTTAGGTATTTGCCCATAAATTTCTGAAATTTTATACATAATAACCCCACCTTTGGAATATATTTTCCCCTTAAATGGGCTAGAAACTTCACAAATCGGAAATCAACATCAGTGATTAAAAACCCGTCAGTATTTAATATTCCCTGACAACTTTCACTGAATACCAGCATTTGATTTATGCTGTTTTCCACTGATAGCCCTATTAGTATGTCATCAAGTGCCAGTTATGTGTAAGAGACTGTTTTTGTGATTCGCATCGCGGCAGTATTACTCATCAACTCAAGCAGGGGAAAGGTAATCATCCCCAGTTGTCCCTTTATTGCCGGGGTCCGCATTAGCGACCGGCTATAGAAACGCACTGTTTCTCAAAATTGAGAGTGGAGTCTATTTGGAACTGAAAGTGTTTATTTCCTGTGTGTTTATAATGATATGATACCTTCCTGAAATTGACTGTATTAATATGAATGTATGTAAATGAATTTTCAAGGAACAAAATGACAAAGTAACAGCCAATGTTTCAGGAAAAAAAATGTAAAATAATACTTCTAGACTCTCAACTGGAGACTGTGTTGTTTCACACATGTTTACACTGAAATGGAGATACATGCATAACTACCATGGCCTAACTGTGTCAAGTTCAAATATGCAGGACCTGGTGAGGGTCGTGTTTTCAGAGAAGTCTGGAGCTGATGTCAACACATTTTTGGCCGCATAGTGAAAAATATGTTGTATACTAGCTCCAAGATCCAAGTCATTACTATTATTATCATCTCCTGCCTTACATGTTATGGGTGTTATTAATTACACATTACAAAAAGAGGCTGGCGGCAGTCTGGAAGCAATACTGCTTACATACCCTGGTATGCGATGGTCAAGTAGCTATAGTCCCATATCGGATCAGCATTGACAACAAAATCTAACAGCTAGCAGCATGAGTATGTGCATTATATATGGAGCATACCTATAGTATTTTGACGTCTAAATAGACAAATAATTTAAACTTGATTCGAGTACCTACTTGAATATATTTTGCTTGATTTTGCGCTGTAGAATAATTTATACTTTATTCGAGTACCTACTTGAATATATTTTACTTGATTTGCGCTGTTATTTGAGGCTAGTTTATATTGTTTGGATCTAATATTTGAAGAAAAAAATAAAACCATTATTTTCTGGGTGTGTATAAACAAACTTTTCTGGTATACTTGGTGATAATAGGCCAAAATATTATTTTGGTATGTTACTTATGTAAAGAGGCACTCGAGTTTATTTTTAATATTCCCCTGGGCCTGTGTAATCACTTAGATTTATTATCATCAAATTAGTCGCGGATATCAGACCATGACGAGATTCCCGTATGCGAGTATTTATTATTAGTGAAAATTGATGATAATCATATAACCCCATTTTTAATACCATAGCGTATTAAATTTAAAGATCTATTTAAAATGCGCGAGTAACCGTGGTACGTCCATGGTGTAACACAACATTTTTCTCTTTTCTGGCTTATATTTGTGAATAAGTAACTACCTCCGTTCCAAGGTGGGACAGCCCAAATTTGAATGACGTACCTCTGCTGAAACCCATTCAGAGTCCATTTATAATTTTCAGCAGTGTTGTAAATAAAAATTTGAAATGCAATGGCAAAACATCTTATTGAAAATTCGTCGCTGTCTTTGGGTCAGCGAAGAAAGGAATTCTCTAGCTAAACTGTCATCACTCCTTTGGATTGGTATGTTTATTATTTCCAGGTTTGGAAATTTTCTTTAAAAAAACTTGGTTTCTCGACCGAGAACCTAAAAAATAGTTTATAAAAGTTATTTTGTTTTTTAAATTCTGCTCAAATCCAGCTTGCTGATTGGAAAAGGCAGGTTTTCAAAAACCCTGCCAATCGGGACAAAACGGTTTATTGGCAATTCAAAAAGTATGGTTTGATAATCAGTGTATGGGCCAACTGTTAAATTCGAATTTCATGAATTCCTTTAAAAAAAAAAAAAAAAATGGGTTATCGATTTGAAAATTATTTTTCTTAATTGGCTTTTCATCAAAAAGCTATTTCAAGTTATTTTATATCGGTCGAAAAATCATGTTTTAAACACCCTTTTTTGTGTCGCCTGCCTTAACAGGAAGACCCCATAGGGATCACTTGTCACTGTTGTTGTTGATGTCTGTTGTTTTGTCTGTTTGTGAAAACAGTGTCAACATTTGCCTGTAATACCACAATACTTTGATGGATTTAACCAACTTGGTCATAGGTGCAGCCATAGAATCCTCATTGTTGATCAGGTCAAAGGGCACTACAAGGTCAAAGGTCATGTGAGCTTCAATTTGTAGATATGGATGAAATGTCAAATTGACTGATTTTGAAAGTTTAGTTCAATTGCAACCAAACTTTGTTTATTATGTGGTTTCTATGCAACCCCTCATTTTTTGTAGGAGGTCCCAAGTCACATATCCAAAAGGTCAAAGGTCATGCTAGGCCTATCATTCACGGAAACGCGATGGCAGACGACACAAGCGTCCGAGGACCGATGTTTTTTTTTTTTTTTTTTTTTTTTTTTTTTTTTTTAAGTGTTTTTTAAAAATAAACCTAATTTGGCGATTTTGACATCCCATATTTTTTATTCAGCCAGTTCATGTTTTTTGCCAACAAAAAAAATTTTTTGTGCATTATTCTTGTCATTTCTCGCTCAACCAAATAATCTCTACATACCCTTAAATACCATAACCTCACCATTCATGATTTTATCTAATTTTTTGTATCAAAATGTATTTCACATACAATTAAGTAAACCTCTGTACATAAAAATATTTTCTTGCCAATTATGTTGCAAATTGCAATCTTCCACATTTATACAATGGCATACACATCAAAACATCCTCCATTAATCGTGATATTATAATTCATTTTTCTATTTCTTTATACATGTTTTTTACCAAGAAAAGTGCAACTCCCAACTAAAAAACCAGTGCTATACTTAATGTCTCTTTCATGTTCCTTCAACTTCTTTAAATCATACCGCGACTCCGGCACAGTTTTTTTTTTTTCAATACTTCTTTTAATATAGTTCTACATTTTTTTATATTTACTCTCTCTGAATCAAATTTGAAGCTATGTTTAAGTTTATACATCTAATTTATCGTGTTTTCTTACTGCAGTGAAGCATTAAATGACTAGTTAATGAAAACGTTTGGATGATTTCTCCTGAAGTCATCAAAATGCATCACTATCATAAAACTTAAGAAAATGCAACATAATGATTTTATACTCTCAATATATTCTTGTCTCCTCTTAAGTACAATACTGAAAGTGCTAATAGATAGATCCTGCCTCTGATAAGCTCCTAGGGGACCACCTAACTGCCGATATGGAGTTTTGTTAGGTTTGGATCCAACATCCCCACTTGCTTCAAGTGCTTCCATGCAGGCAACTGGCTTATGGACTTCAATGAAACTGAAAAAAAATGCCTTGCTGCCTTCCCATGTTGACAAATTTGCCTTGATGCCCTTTTCAATGCTGCCAAAAAAATAAGTATACCTTCAACATGGCCCGTGCAATTTGAAGGCAATTTTTTTATTTGGCCCTTTAAAACTCTGCCTTGCGCCCCCGGTTCCTTATTTTTGCACCGTGGATATCGCGCCACACATCAATGCATGATCAATGTAGTTGACGATGTTTACATAAATGCGACCTGGCGGGAGGTTATAACAAGAGATTGAGTAGTCATTCGTTCAGTTTATTCTGTTGGTGACGGGAGACGTTCATTTATGATTTTTAAGAATTTGCATACGAAACTCTTGTGCCAATTGAAGATATGCTTCAGTTTGATACTTTTATTAGGAGGTATTCTAACAACTAAACATAAGATGTGCTAAACTAGAGTGGTATCCGTTTTTGTGGTTTCTTGTCGAACCATGTTGGTAAATCATTAAACCCGATAGCGACAATGTCGCAATCTTTGAATGCCAATTCCTCATTTTTTTTTTTAAATTATCTTTATAGTACTGAACGGTTTAGATTGATCCACTTGTATGGAAAACAATTACCTCACTTTTACTCTTTCAACTCCACACTTTAGAACTAGCCCTGGCCCTAGCCCGGCCCTGGGAGGTTGGTTAACTTCTACGCAAAGTGACCACCAACTTCTGGATGTCATTGGGCTATTTATTAATGATATATATACAAAACTATTTCAAAATTTGTTATAATTCCTTATTGAACAGGTTACTGGGGTGAAAGTAGAAAGATGGTTTAAATTCAAGATTCCATAATGTCATAGGCAGTTGGAAATTTACAATTATTTTGGATTCTGGAATAGGCCCTGGTTACAAAAGCGGTAAGACGACTCCATGAATATTTGTTTCGACACATTTCCATGGTTATCGCCATTGCAGGAGAACGTGCATTGTCGCCCAACCTGGTCGACAACAGCCTGTCGATACCAGCCATAGCTAAAACAGGTTTCTAACACTATTAAAACATGTAAAATATGTTTCAGTTTTGTGTACCTTATGTCTCTCGTTAGTTTTGACGTCACGTGTGATAAGGTTAACACCTGGATGTTGACGAAAATTTGAATGGGTGGCATCTTGAAAAAAAAAGCCCTCCTTTTTCCAAAAACCGGACGAGAAACATGTCTTATTTTTTACTTGGCCCCTAAACTTTGAGGGCTGGGGGTGGATCCATTATAAACAAGCCAGAATTTAGTACAAATGTTAATCTGTCAAGTTACCGGGGTCAAAGCACTCAGGGCATTTAGCGGTAGGTTCAAGAATCCAAATTTAGACATCGTCATTGGTGTAACACGTAGGCCTAAAAACAAAAGATTTTACAAAAAAATTCTATTTTTTTGGTGGTTTGAGTAATTTTCTTATTCCAAAAATGTGAAGAACAACAACACTGTAAGGGTATTTTGATTATATTAAAGGTCAAGGTGTAGAGTGCTGTTAGTCTATTACTTGAGGCTTGGCCGCCATCGTCTGGCGACATCGCCAATCTGGTGGTAAACAGATCAAGATTCAACTCTTGCAACTTCCGGGGTTGTTTGGTTACGCACAGGTTGTGTATTGACAATGCATTTAATTATGCCATAGCAATGAATGTGTACACTAAATATCTACGAAGCACTTGTAGGCCACCGCTTAGTCTGTGTCCAAGCCGGGAAACTGATTTACTACTCCACCAGAACATGCTGCATGGGAGTATATCAGTTGAAATGGAGTTGGTTTCCGCTAGCGCGCGAAACCTCTCTCGCGCTGACGCGCTAGTGCCGCTCGCTTCGCTCGCGGTTCCCCAAACCGAGTCTTTAACAAAGAATAGACTCAACGACTAACTACTATGCGGTGAAATTGGTTCGTGATCCTGATAATTTCTGTAAAATCCGTCATAATTATGAATGTGAAATCAATGAAGACTGAAGAGCATTGTGAGTAGAATGTAATCAAAAATATACCACCTGTCATTATTGTTTTTTTCACAACAACGGGTATAACGGGGGAGGGAGGGCTTGGTGAGTGGGCTTATCCATCGCCTTTACCCTAGCGGCCGGGTTCCAATCCCCTGCGGAGCCGTGTCGTACGTGAATTTGGTTGCGATCCAATACCCGTACTCGCAGGTTTTCTCCGGAACTTCGGTTTTGGTTTTCCTGCATCTAAAAATCGAACTTCTGACCCATAATGCTTCATGTCCGGTCTGGATGTACTCGTATGTGTTTGTAGCAGCTCTAAGGCGCTACCACAGCGGCGCCCTTGAGCATTCGGTGGATTTGTCGGCGCGTTTATAAGAAAAATATATTATTATTTATTTATCTAGCCCGTTGGAGATTTTAAGCCCGGTGTGAAAAGCAGAATAGCCGTTGGAGACCATTAGTCCGGGGCTCAGAGAGATAACGGACTATAAAGCGTTGTGTTGAACTAAGGTTGCGGGAAGAGTCAACTGAATCGATTTGCCTATTGTTCGGACATCGCGGGGGGGTACTACCAGGGATTCCGGGTCACGGCCTTGTGTCTGTGTGTAAAAACTACTATGCCCATACATACGGTGGGTGCATCATATGGAGGAAGGGGGGTGTGGATAGGGGAAGGGTGGGTGGGGATAGGGGAGGGTGGGTGTTGGATAGGGGAAGGGTTGGGTTGTTGGATAGGGGAAGAGTGAGTGGTGGAGGGGGGCAAGGGTGGGGGGTGGGGGGCGGTAGGGGGTGCACCCGGGAGGGGGCGGTGTGGGGTATGGGGTACATCAAAGTAGGGTGGTGGGGATGGGCGTGACCCCATGTGAACTTCATAACCCCTATGTGACCTTCATGATCCAGTGTGACCTTTGGGGACCTTGTGTAACCCATGTGACCTCCACGGGACATGTGCCCTCAGGGGACCATGGTGACCATGGGACCTCATGTGACCCTGGGACCTCCTGGACCTGGTGACATCATGGACCTTTGCGACCTGTCACCTTGGTCCATTTACAAGTCAGTGTATCGGGGAGGGGATGGGTGGGGCTCGTCGACGAGGATGGTGGGGTGTTGTGTCGGGGAGGGGCACGGTAGGGTGAATCGGAGGGTGACCTTGGTTGGACCCCATGTGACCCTTTGTGGCTAAGTTTTTTTTTTGTTTATTTTTTTTTTTTTTTTGGGGGTTTTGGCCTTGTGAACCCACATACACTATGTGACCTTGTGGTACCTTGGTGTCCTCCTGTACCTTGGGTGTCTCTTGGACCTTGGTGACCTCATTGTCACCTTGGTGAACTCATGTCACTCGTGGGACCAAGTAACCTTGGTGACCTCATGAACTTGGGGACCTCATGGTACTTGTGACCTCATGTCACTTTGGCCCATTCCAAAACAGGACGACAGACAACACCAAGGTCCAACAACCCATGATGTATGGTTTTGTAAATTGACACAGGAAATACATGACTACTGATCAAATCAGTTATTAGTACTGAAACGATTGAGGATATTTACGGTGTTTGTAGGGGACTTTTAAATTGCTTTTTCTTTCATGCTCACACCAATTTTGAACCCCCAATTCATATCTTTATACTACTGGGTGATATTTTGGTCTTGGTGCACATAATGATTCAGAGCCGTTTTTGATAACATTGGTTGCTCCATTGCTTAGAAATAGACTACACTAGGCACTACCAGTTTTAACTGTGCTTGTAGGGGTCCGTCCCAAAACTTCAGCTGTAACATCTGGCCTTGTGGATTAATTTGTCCAAAGCTTTAACTGGCTATGAAACGGTTTTTTATTTTTTTGTGGTTAGGACATATGCATATAGGATTACACACATGTTTGGGGGCCCCGAACCCAAGGTTACTATAAATCCACAGTACAAAATGTAAGGTTAGGCTTTTTACTTGTGTCAAAATCAAATAATCGGGATGATTGAATTCATTATTCTGCCACCATATCAATTAGGCAGTTTATTCCTTTAGAGGCTGCCAAATTTTTTGTCCCTAGGGGATGGCACAATAATAAATGTGATCTGGGAAAACCCGTCGAATGTCGCACAGGGCAGTTTGAAAAAATAAAGAATATACTTAAAATCGGTTATGTGTACGTTATTTTTGTAAGATGAATAAGCATAAACTTTTTGATATGGTGTATCATAGAAGAAAGAGTAAAAGTTTGGAAACTTTAATTCGACTTGCAATGATGTCAAAAACTCAAAATATAAAATTTGCACACCATGTGGCGGGTTTTCCAGATCGCATCAAAAATTCTTCCAAATCAATCATGGACATGTCCATTCATAGCATTATGGGCCTAGACATTGAAATACATTAAAGGGAGTTGGGAAATCGGTAAGACAGAAGGGTGTTGGCAGAAGTAGGAGTGAGTGGGTAGAAAATGGGTCGATAGGGTGTTGAGAAGAGGGGGGAACGTGAGGGTGTTGACCTTGGAACAAGGAGGGTGTTAGGAATGAGGGTGTTGGAATGGAGTTAGGATGTTTAAGGAAGGGGGCTATGGGGAGTGGAGATATTGGGGAGGGAGAGGGCGGAGATATTAGGTAAGAGTAAATTGGGATGTTGGGGTGGGACATAGGATGTGCGGGAGGGGACTTGGATGATGGTTTAGTAGGGTAAGGTGGGTTTCCAACCTATTTTTTGCTTTCTGCTGTAGATAACAAGCTGATGTGACATAATTAGATACATGGTATGTTATGTACATCAGGGTTGGCTTCAGGAGGGGATGGCACCAGAATATCAAAATGCAGAATTCAACAAGGTTTTGAAAGCCAATACATTGCAGTAATTTTTTTTACCCTACTCAGTTAATAATGACATTTTTCCCCTCCTAGAGCTGCCGCCTCCCCTGTTCTATAAATTGTAAGCGAGGGTTACATGCATCGTGGATGCTCTCGTTTTTAATTTCTGAGATCAAAGTGTTAATGCGAAAGGTTAAACTGCATTAAAAAGCCAAGTGTAAGTACTAATTTATTTTAGAGAAGATTCTTGTACCCTAAAATCGCATAAGAAAATACATTCCTTGGAGCTTTTACTAGTTGCTACGCTAAAGTTTGGCCATGGTTGTCGTTCAAATGTGGAGTTTCAGGAAAAATTGGAAATTTCTCTGTTACATCTCTGATTTACTATTCTTAGGCCAACAGTTGAGACGATATAATCTAGCTTCTTTTAGTTTGGGGGAGGGGGAGCTGTTTTTGATCATGGAAATGCCCTTTAAAAGGTAATAAGATTGCCATTTTGTTTTAAAACGCATCTTCATTTACTGAGTTTCATAATTGTTATGGTTACCCATTTTTTGGGTGCAGTATCTAGTGACTTGGAGCAAGGGAGATGTAAAGAAAGACGGAAGGCGAGGCATTTGCTAGAAACACGGTCTGATCTTCATGGAGACATCAGCCAAGACAGACAGCTCAATGTAGAGGAAGCATTCATCAACACAGCCAAGGAGATCTATCAAAAAGAGAAGAACAAAGAAGGTGTGGTCTTTGATATCAACAATGAGGTAAGTGATGGTTATTAGTCAAGGGAGGGACCAGTTCCTAAAATCCCCATCAGAGGGAAACAGGAAATGTAATTCTTTTGATATCAACATTAACCCCCACAGCTAAGGAGATCTATCAAAAGATACAAGAAGGTGTCTTTGATATCAAAAATAAATGAGGTAGGTAATGGCTTACATTAGTCAAGGGAGGGACCGTTCATGCGATCAATTGGTGGGAAATTGATATTTTGAGTTTTTACAATCACTGCAGAGTTTGAAATATTAAGTTTCCATTAAACTGTTTATTCTTTCTTCTTGATACTCACATCAAAAAAGTTAGCCTGTATAAATCTGACAAAAAATAAAGTACAATATAACAGATTTAGCTCTTTTCTTTATTTTCAAAACTGTCCTGTGCGACATGTGACGGGTGTTCCCATATCCACCTCACATATTTGAAAACCTGTTTGCATAAGGTCGCTCCAGTAATGCAGGAACTTTTGTCCGTTTGTGATAACAAAACGCTAATCATATTGACTTTTGTATTTGTCTCTCCCCAGGCCATGAGAAAAAATTAAGCTCGGACCCACAGCCACTCGCCCCTCAAATCCCACACTACCATCATCCGGAGGCGGCCAGCAATCAGGCGGTGGATGCTGCTAGGGCGCCCTCTATAGTCTTGATTATTATATGTATTAAATATTCAATGTGACTCATAGTTCTAACCATCAATGTCTTATAGCCCTTGTGTAGCATAGGGAAACGGGAACCAAGTGCAAAAAAAGAAAGACAAAAAAATATTGGGAACTGTAATAATAAACTAAAAGCGCTTTTATGTCTGTATTTATCATGTGGCAGTCTGTGAATTCGGCCCATGGGCTAAATGGGAGTGCTGTATCAAGTGCTAATGTGGGTCATAACAAAAGTTGTGAGGTTGGATCTGATGTGGCCTTATTTATTCAAGTTGCCATTTTGTACTTTCTGAATGGATCCCTAAATAAGAAGTGCACAGGCTTATCTTGCTATAATTCAAGTAACACTCAAGAAACTCTCAAGAAAATGAGGTGTTTTTATACTTATTAGCTGTAGAGTCAGAGTAGCCCTCAATCCCAAATAATGTGTATTCATTCACTGGTTGAGAAGTGGAAATTCACATGGACATGTGGTTGACAGCAATTTTACTATTTTCAACTCTTTTTTTTAAGGTAAGGAGTGAAACTAGAAACTAAAACTCTTCAAAATCGTAGCAAGGTCAAGAAAAAAGTAGTGGTTCAACCGTATGAACTTTTGCTAAGACCTCAATATTGCTGATCATCATGCGAGCTCAAAATCTGCTTGTGAAAATGCGAAAAAGGTTCACATGCCCATCTCTGCCACAGGACCTAAGCCTGGTTGCTTTTGTCACACGTCACTGTCACAGTACCAAATTCAAATAACGACGTGCGTGCGTGGAGTATTGTTGAAGATATCTATGCGTACACTAAATGTTTATTACGACCATCACATGCCTATGAATCACTGTATGTACTACACCTGAACGAAATCTTTTTAAGAAACCTGTATGTAGGATACGTCCCTTTGTGGGTCTTTTGATTTGTTTTATGAACAGGGTTTAGCTCAAAACTATTGCACTTTGTAATACAACAATCAACTTTGTACAGGGGAGGACGGGAACTTTGAGAAAAATAGTACTAAACCATGTCACAGGTTGGAAGTCGAGGAAAATGGGTTTTGTGGTGAAGACAGATGCTTGCCCCAGCTAGGGGAAGGTCAAAGATTATATTTCGGAATGGATCACCATTTCCATTTTCCTGCAGTGTGATAAGCGGCTGCAATTAAATAATAAGCCACTCAAGTAAGAGAGTGGCATTCCTGTAAGAAAAAAAAGTAAAGTGAGACAAGTAATTTCAATAAGTTAAGGTGGATACCTCAAATTATTTTTAGATAATTAAACCGATAAATTTACATAAATGTTTGCAGCCAGACATTGTAACAGTTATTAACATTTTGCAAACGAAACAATTGTGTATAATTATCACAGCTAAAAAGTGTGCCCATATCTATATTCCCTGTTAAACAAGGGCATTGTCATAAGTGTTTTGTACGAAAAAAAATTGGGGTGTAAATACTTTGATTGTATAAAATTTCAGGACATTGAGCCCGTAACTTGTTGTAACTGTAACCATGCAAGTGCTTGTTATAGAAGTAAATATCTGTATAGTATTGTTAAGTCTACTTCTTAGACACTGGCTGTTATTCTCAAGGGGAATATATGTAACCCGGGTTAAAACCAAGATTATTACTTTATCATGGTGTCAATCGGAGGAGGGGGACAAGGGAGACATGTTCCCCAGTTGTTTAGGGTGGAGGACACAATATAAAAAGGGCCTCATGATTTTACTAAGGATACCACCCATGCTTACCACATACATGTATTCTGTTGGAAAGGTAAACATGTAAGCAAATCACAAACAGGGCATTCCCCGGACCATTTTCTTGGGTGTTGGCACAAAACTGTCCATTAACGACCCGATTTGAAACATTTCTGGATGTAAGCATGCCGGGTACACCCAATTTTGTTTACCCAACTGTTTGAAAATCGAAAAAGATTGGTGTGGGTTGGAGGGGGTGCCACTAACTAATAAAATTAAGTAATTTCAGTCCTCATATGTAATGTCCCCCTCCCCTTCCTTCTCCCTTCCACTCCCCCCCCAAACGGTTAGTGCAATTGGACATACCCCCCCCCTGTATTGTTCCTAATAAACGCCCCAGGGGCGGTGCATTTTCAAAAGGGGGGTGTTTAGTAAGTCAAAAATGGAAAGTCAAAAAATCCCCGCAATAATCACCTTACACAGTTACCAGTCCTCTCTTGGTATCTTCGTGTGCCAGTTACCATTAGTGTTGGATCAGAAGCAGAAAGCTTGATGGCAACAGCGAATATGATACGGATACGACAGTCCGGGCCATTAAATCATGTGATTTAGGTATACTTAACTCATTTTCTTGAAGTGTTTATCCCAAAACGTAGGGGGGGGCGTGTATTGAGCAGGGGCTTTATTGAGGAACAAACACGTATGTCCTTCCTTTTTTCTTTCAACATATTATGAAAAGTGTAACAGATGAGCAGATTCCTCATGGCTCCAGCGTATGTTGGGAAAAAGGTCCACTCATGTAGAATAAACCCTGGTTTAACCTGGGTTTAAAGTGAGACTCCCTTTGAAAATAACAGCCTTTTTGTTTCTTGATTTGTTTGGTATAGAAGTACAGTCAGAACTTGATGTGTGCTTTTATAGTTCTTGCAAAATTGATCGTATCGGGGCATTATTCCAAACACTATTTAGCCACTGCAATTCATTCTCCATGCTACAGTTCAGTTAACAGTGTATTTGAAAGTACATCCCCCGGTTTGGGGGATGAATGATGATACCTAGAACGTAAGATCAGTTCATGGTAACAATGTACTATAGCCCTCAACTGAACTGTTATGGCCTTTGTGAATGAAGCTCATGTAAGCACTATGGGTCCAGGAGGATTTCCTCTCTTTCTCTTTGTTCAAAATCATAACACCTACATGTAGGTGTATGGTTTGAGGGGAAATTGTACTTCTGGGATTAATGATGGTCTGTCAAAAAAATGGCTGGTAGAATTACTCTTGCGGAATCAATTGGATTCTGGCAGTAGGACTTAGGAGAATCCGTGGATTACGTACATATGGAGGACCAGGTTTTTAAGAGAATCACATGGTTTCAGCAAATTGACTGAAGGAGGAATAGACTTGCAGCGAAATTCTAACCCTGTAAAGTGCACCATCAGCCTTCAGAGATAGCAGAATTAAAAGGACAGGGAAAAGGTCAGAGAGTAAGCGTGTATGTGAGGTTCTTTGTCCTGAATGTAGTAGTAGATTATTTGTTCATGTAAATAAACCAAAACATTAAAAAAACGAGAGCTTGCCATACAGCAATTAGATGTTTAAAAGTTAGGTAATGTAGTACAGCACCTAATTTTGGTATTTTACAATTGAAATAGAATGCAGTAGTCCTAGGAGAGTATACGATGCTATTATAAATATGTAAAACAAAATTCCTAAAATTTGGTCAATTTTTAGTCCCCCAAAAATCTTGTTATGAATGATTATTTATTTGCATATAGATTGTTATTTATGTCTACATGTGACGTGTGCTGTTTAGATGTGAAGAGCGCTCTTGTGTGTATTCGATACATGGCGAGGGATTTGTGAGGAAACCGATAGTGTGAGTGCAAGAATGTCGCAAGTGCAATAGCTGCCATGTGTCACAAATTCCCATCAAACATACTTTTATGCCAAGTCTTTGGTCAGTGGCTCTTGAAATGGTTCTTCAGGTGACACAGTCACCTGAAGAACCATTTCAAGAGTCACTGACTCAAGAAAAGATGAATTGAGTTATCTTAATACATGGCAGTACACGGATGTATACATGGCAGCACACAGATGTATCACATGGCCAGCACACAGATGTATCACATGGCAGCGATTGACCTACGCTTCGTGCAGTCACATGACAAAATATTGTAATAGTAAATCATCCCTCTTTATTAACTAATTATCGGAAATACAAATGACATACAAAATGAAAGTACCCATCTCTGGAAATTAGGTCCATATTTTACTTTTATGGGCTTTTACTCTGGGAAGTAGTGAATATGTTTTAGCAAAAGGGTTTGAGTAGGTCAAAAGTTCTGCCTTTTGTCACAACTCCCGGTTAAGATTTGGAGTTGGCATGAAAAACAAGACAACTCCACTCCTGAGTCATTAGAACACCCATGATACAATCTGTCTGATTGGCTCATTACAGGACACATCATGAGATAGCCCTCTGAGTAACCAATCAAAATAGTGCTTCTATATCTCTGTTGTGAAACCCATCCACCATTCTTACAGTATCTGTGATTTGCTCATTATGTGATATTATCTGCAAAGCAACCAATGGAAAATAGTGCTTAGATAGGCAGGTAGTACCCAGGGGTTAAGTCTGTACATCACTTAACACTTGGGCCTTACGGATCTGTCTCGGTTTCATAAGCCATTGGCTTCAATGGGGATGGAATTAAAGAATTTTCAGAACCGCAAACCTTTTAAAGGTGCATTTCGTGATTTCAGCACCTTCTGTTTTATTCTGATCACTAGATATCCTTGAGAAAACCTTATTCTCAAAATTTGAGTGGATCCCGATCTTGCGGTTTTGTGTTATGAGCAATTGCTCGTTTCCCACGTTCCCATAGGCTACTGTGCTGTATTTCTGTCCGTTTACAGACAGAAAATACAAAATTGCGAATTTCTTATAGACGCGACCGAATTTTCACGTAAGATTGGGCACACGTGGATTACTAGGCTAACGGTTCAGATATAAAAATCTCAACATTTTTTTAGGTAAGTCGGGGGGACGAGGCTGTGGATCACGAAATGCCCCTTTAAGATCTTGTCGGCATTTCCTTAACCTCCTGGTCACTACCTTCTGCCTAACATCTAAGCACTATTTTGATTGGTTAATTGGATGGTTTTGTCATGTAACGAGCAAATCAGAGATGGTGATCAGAGAATGCAATTATGCCGAATAATCACCATTGTGGATCTTTGAACTTCCAACGGGAAAACAATCAAATGCTGGATTTGAGCAATTGCCATGCCAGCAATGTACAGTTATACCTTGTCTGTCCCAAATGGCTCGTAACATATGTTACCCATAAAAGCTATGAAGGAGTGGGGTTATGATGATTTTCACTGTGGGTACTTCCTTTTTGTACAGTGTATTTCACCACTAAGACTATTACTGCTAACACCATTGAACCATGATGAATTTTTAATGTAGTGAATTTGACAGATTTGAATTGTGTTTTATGATTTTAATTTGCATTAAATCACAGTTTTAACAGTCGGTAATGCAACAACACTTGTTGTGACTGTATTTTCTGTTTTTAATTTCATTTTTTAAGAACTTGGTTATCCTTATCACGCACACTCATTAACATTTATTTTGTACATATGCGTGCATTCACTATTGTAGACTTTGGTCGATAGTTATTGCTAAATAATAAAAACAACAGTCAAATTTAATGAGTATGATATTGTCTCCATGTGTTGGTAACACTGAACAGATGCCTGCCAATGAAGGCGAACCTTACTCAAGATAATATTAATAGTTAAGTTGCTACTTAAGAGAAAGAATCTTTACCAAAATGTTTCAGAATTGTCAATTTCTAATGATATTCTCAATTTTCTTATGTGGACCAAGAGTGATCCCCAAAATAGTAGACATATATGAAGCCCTGATGTACCTTAAATTCATTTTAAATGAATCCCTGGTTGCTTCTGCAAGTGTCACTGTTTGCAATGTGGACTGAGAACCACCCAAATATGATGTATGTGAAATTGCAGTTTATTCACAATAAACTGTATGTGGCTCTTTCATCAATGTGGATAACAAACAAACAAAAAATAAAAAAATCCAGAGAGATGAACTTCAAGCTACACGCACAATTAAGCAATTCGTATTCCCATCATCAGTATTATACACCCACTTAGATATTGATTAGGTATGATCTTTAGAGGGGCATTTCTTATCAATAGATAGCTTCATTCCCTGATTTACCTAAAAAGTTCAGATTTTTATATCATTTGAACCCTTGGCTTAAAGCCACCCAGTGATTTGCTATATCCAAAAATTGAAAAAATCATCATTTTTGCATTTCTGTAACAAGTATAGGTATCCTAACATACCTTACAAGTGCTAAGACTGAAAGCAACCTATAAGGACAGAATCATAAAATTTTGTCATTACTGTCGGTACGGACACTTGCTACAACAAGCCACCCAATCGCAACTGGCAAAGGAAATGTGTAGCGTGATCACACCAAGCGCTAATGGTGCTGCTTTGACACAGGCCATTAAATACAAAGTCCATTTGGAAGGTTGATTACACAATCAAATCACCAGAAGTTGATTGGTTGATGTTAGATTTTGGAAAATGGCAAAGCATGATTGGTGTATTTCATAAATATTGTCTTCAAAAAGGTCTATAAAAGTAGGTATTCTCATAGTTAGGGTGCATGGGCCTCTGTATACCTACATGTACTTCAATAGTTTGCATACCTCCGTATCAATCACACCAAAAATCTAGACAGCTTATATTCTCAGTTCACTTTTGCTTCATTTTAACCCCTTTGAGAACAACCCGATGATTGGCTAAAAAAAATACCAAATCATTTATTGAGTTGATCAATGGCATTGTAAGATAAAAGGTATCCATGTAAAAATATCAGGAGGAAATATTTTGGAAGAGCTATTTTAATTGGTTACTCATATGAATAGAATAGGTAATCGGCCAATCAAAATCGCTGTGAGAAAGGTACGTAGTACCCAGAGGGTTAAATTGTGTCGCAACAGAGGCGTCAGATAACCTAACAAAAACCCTGTCAATGTCTGTTGTGTGATGTATAATATTGTTTTTTCCTTTTTCTGTCAAGTAGCTAGTACTTTCACCCAAAATTATAGATAATACCATTATTATTGTCATTACGATATTAAGTAAACCCTGTACATTTCTCTGTAAACAATGTTTATTAGTATCCATTCACTTAAAAAGCCTATGAATAATGCTGATGTTTGAAGTTGTAAGATTATGAGATTTGAACTGCAGACTTCTGAAGGGGCCATTCACAAATCACCACACTTTGCACGAATCTAAAGGGAATCTCATAGTTCAGGAGAATCTGTTGGATTCCTGTTAATTTTTAAAGGGGAATCTTTGCCAGAATAGATTCTTACTGAAGTTCTAACATAAGACATGATTACATTTGCTAAGAGGATTGTTAACCAATCCCATATTGCCTTTTTACCAAGGATGTTATATAGAATGAATAACCAGTCCTTTCATGTGCAGTGTACCATTAGGGCACTGACTTATTGGTTTTGTGCGCATTTACAATTATAATATTGATGTTTTACGTGTACTGAGCCGTTTTGTTGTAGGCCAAGTACTAGTAGTTGGTTTGTGTGCTTGAGGTGCAGTGATTATGTGAGCATGCTAATACGTGACTTGGAACCAAGCCCACTAAAGTTCATGGGGTAAGGCGCAGTTCCATTACACTTTTTATATTACCGACTTCTAACGTTATGGCCATATTTCCCGGATCACTGGACCACCGCCCACGGAATTAACTTCTCTGTGTATCGTATATCCCCCATTACCGGAAGTAAGCAGTTTTTTCCCGGGCGCAGACGAGCGCAGATAGAATTGATAGTTTTTTTACAGTTAGGGACAATTTTCTGCACAAATTCATATTCCCGCGGATAATATGCATTTTACTGCAATACCATTGACGAGCTACGTTACGAACGATCGATAAGGCAGCGTTTTTGGTGTGAATGAACTTACCACATCGTGACTGAAAATCACATTGACGATCGTCGGTATACACGCAGTCCAATTGAGATCTTTGTCTGTGGATTTCTGATCTCGGTCTTGATCTTAAGACTTCACGTATCTGGTAAATCCCCCCTTGGGGGGCGGGGTACGGAGCAGTGAGGTGATAGTGCCATAATATCCCCTGAGTGGTGGATAAATAATATAAAAAAAAAAAAAAAATCCCCGGAGTGGTGGGTAATATTCTGATATTGAAAGTGGGATTGTTCCCTGAGGGGGGGGCTTTTATCCGAGTCATGCTAAATCTCCCTTGAGTGGTGGGGTACAAAATTAAATAAGCATATTATTGGACAAGAAAGGGGCTTTAGCCTGTTACATAAATCCCCCCTTGGGTGGTGGGTGTTAATCTTTCCCAGGAAAGTGATTTAAATTTAAACCCCCCTGGGTGGCAGGGGTAACTAAAAATCATGAGACTGGTACTTCCAGTTCACAACTTAAAATCCCCTAGAGGGGTGGGGTTCGTACCTAAATTAAATTGTCCCCTTGAGTGGTGGAAACATATTTGCAGTATTTAGGGGAAAAGGGCATTCCTCTTGAGGGCCTTTAATGTCATAAAGATCTCTACACACAATACGGGGTTGTTATAGTTAAGAACTATTGATCATGAGTGCAAACAAAGTAGTTCGGGATCAACATGACGAGTAATGCCAAAGCAAACTGGATGATCCCAAGGGCAAAAAAGATGGTGTTTCAACATCAAAACCACCTGAAAAAAATCAAAAAGCTTGCAAACATCGGCTAGCAAAAGACACGCTAACCACCAAAGGAAGCTGAAAAGTACTGCCAAGAAAGTATGATACTAGTGCTAGAGAGGACTAGGAAAAAAGACTCTAATGCATCAGATTTGTCAGTTGCATGGAAAACTACAATCAGAGAATTAAAAAAAAGATGATGGAGTCATTTATGAACTCCCATGTTTGATAAGTTGGGAAAGCCACCACTGGCTAGTACTAATGAACAAGCTGACAGTCAATGAATTGATAGTATGAATGACTTGATATTATTGACATACATGCAAGCTCGGAAGACAGGATGCCCTCAGTGTAATGAAAACCAGTCGGATAAATTGGAGAGGGCTCAATTTTTGAGAGTGGATCACATGCTCCAAGTGAGGATAATGCGTGCAGAAGATCTTAGTGGGCTTCAGTAATTAGACAATTGCCTTCATACTATGCAGGGGATTTGAGTGGGGAAGAAGCAACAAACCAAGAGCATTCTTCTTTTGTATCGGCTGCCTTGTACAAACCTACGAAAGATTCCTCAATCCCAAGCTTGCCATTAGATGGCACCATTAAGAATTAAAAAAAGCGGATACTATGCAAAAGCCATAGCAAAAACCAAGAGCCAATTTGTCAGCTTTCAGTGCGAAGGACTCAAGACGTTTTCGGATCAAAGAGGGGGAAAGACTTCGAGAAACTATGCAGTTGTACCGTCCATAGACAAAGATTACAAAGCAAAGTTGGAATTGACGCCAAACTCAAAAGTCCTACGGTAAAAGGCTGGCAGTGCTAGATATGGCAAAAAAACAACCTGTGATTGGGATGCGATTGCGTATCGCAGAAGGGGAATTCCACAAATGTGATGAATCTGCTAGGGTGGTGCTCCCCCGAGAGCATCACAATGCCACTTTAATGGTAAAATGCCGGTCAACACAATATTATCAGAACCGACAAGTACCAAAAAAGAAGAAGCTCCTGAATTGGTCATGGACATTTACGATAGGGCAGGCCAGGGCAGATGCAGCCATTCGGGTCTCTGGCAAGAGCTACGGTTGCAAGGAGACGGATTTGCCTCTCTCAGTTGCAGTTCAAAGAGTCTTCAGCAGCAGATGAATTGATGAAATTTACGCTAGAAGGGACAAGTCCCCCCCCCCCCCCCAAACCTCTCACACACCGGGAGGTTTCCCCCCCCCCCCACTCTTTCATGGGAGTTCACCAGGTACTTCCATACAAGAGCTTCATTTTGCTAGAGATGCTAGAAAAACTAGGATTATGTGGCAGGGGAAGTTTCTCAGGCTTTCACAAGAAGTCACAACCAGGACTCAAAAGAGGAGCCACTCGTAAAAAGGCAATGACAAATAACAAAGGATAGATTCTATGGAAACCAAGTGCAAACCAAGGCCCAGACAAGGAAGGTCACAGGCTTCAAAAAGCCATTCAATAGGCAGTCCCAGTCCTTTAGTTACTCAGGACAAGACAAAAGGGACAGACGCCCCACTAATTTTATGACGTACCACTCTCAAGAAAAGAATTCCCGTGGGGGGAAGATATTAATGTTTGCAAGAAATTGGGAACGAAATCACAGACGAATATGGGGGTAAAGCACATAATTTCTCAGGGTTACAAAATGAATTCGAAGCAACCCAACAGTATTCAGAGGAGTTTAACTACAGACTTGCCTTCAGACCGGTCCGCAAGATCTACTCTCTTAGAAGAGGGTCGAGGCTTATTACAAATATCGGCTATAGAGTTGTAAGGCCAAGTGCACAAGATGGGTTTTACAGTCGATTTTCCCTCGTTCCAAAAAAAGATGGAGGATGGAGACCAAATTCTGAATTTAAGGACCTCTGAAAAGTTGAGTGGCATCTCATTTTGATGCAAACATTTCGACAAATCCCAAAGTTGGGAATGAACGATGGGTGGCAAAACTAGACTTAAAACGATGCCTATGACATACCAAACACCCTCAATACAGAAAGTACCTGAGGTTTTCAATTCAAGGGAAATGCTACAGTTTCGAGTTCTATGTTTTGGACTGCTCGAGCCCCCAGGGTCTTCACCAAAGTGATGTCCGTGTTAGGGGCTCACCTGCATTCTCAGCGTTACAAGTGTTCATGTACTCGACGATTGGCTATCAAAGGATTGCAGCAAAGCAGCTGCAATACAATAAGTCAGCAAAGTCTGAGGATAGTGCTCAGCTGGGGTTTGATTCAAAATCTGGAAAAGTCATGTCTGATTCCAAGCCAACGTCTCAATTTTCTAGGGCAGATTTTCTTCTAGATCTAGGTCTCGTAAGACCACCATGGAAAGATACAAACTCCTATGCGAAGTGACCAACTTTATACAAAGAAGGATAGTCCCAGCCAGGTTCTACCTGCGTCTTTAGTGATAATGGCAACATGTATAGATCTCGTTCCGTTGGGCCAGGCTGGCCATGGGACCAATCCAGCTTTCCTTGTTAGGACAGTGGGACCCTCACAAGGAATCCATAGACAAGATCGTAGAGGTTCATCCGTGTCTGGAACCCCATCTAGGTGGGGATAGACAAAAAACAACACCCTAAAGGGTCTACAGTTGAGCTCTCCAAATGCCCAACAGTGTTGACAACAGATGCATCCGGATTGGGCTGGGGTGCGCATCTAGGGACAAGAAGGAGCGGCTTGGGGGATTCCGATTGTGCAAAAACAAGCCACATAAATTGGCCGAGATGAAGGCGGTCTCCTGAGCTCATTACACTTTCAGCAGTGGGTAGCAAAGAAAGTGGTTATAGTACGATCAGGACAACTCCACAGTGGTAGCATTACCTGAACAAACAAGGGCGGTCCAAGTCACCAGACATGGTACTTGACGTTGGAGCTGCGAAATTGGTGCAGAGAGCGTCAAATAATGTTGAAGGCAGCGCATATACCAGGGAAAGAAATTCATTGCAGCCAGATGTCCAGAGGAAGACAATAAAACGACAGAGTGGGCACTTCCACAAAGGGTTGTGATCACATATTCCTTCACTGGGAACGACCCCATGTAGATCTGTTTGCAACAAAAAGAGAATGGAGCTCCCACATATTTACTTCTCTCCCATCCAGATTGGGGTGCGGAAGCAGTAGATGCGTTCTCAGTCTCATGGGAAGGGATGTTGCAATACGCTTTTACGCCACAATTTTGCTACCAGAGTATGAAGAAGATTTGGGACGAGAATTGCCTGCGTAATTCTGATAGCCCCCCTCTGGCCACGTCAAGCGTGGCTTTCCGCTGCTACTAAATTGTTGGTGGGAATTCGGTGAGATTGCCAGTAAGAAGCGATCTGTTAACCCAGTATCGGGACAAGTTCAACCACCGATCAGAGGACATTCAACCTATAGCGTGGAAATTGGTCAAGGCAAAGAGCTTGAAAAGGGATTTACAGAGAAAGTTGCGAAAAACTATGGCATCGGCTCGGCGGACCGAGTACACCGGAACCTATGATGCAAGATTACGCACAGATATTCCGTTGGTGAGAGAAACGAAATATCGATCCCACTGCAGCATCTGTAATTCAGGTGGCAGAATTTTTACAGGATTATATGACAAACCACACACTCAGCCTTCGACTATAGCAGGCTACAGAGCTGCAATATCGATAGTACACAGTGGTTTCAGGGGTATTCCAGTTGGGCAAGCCCTGATTTGGAAGGAGATCATAGTCGGAATGTCTCAGCTGAGGGCCACCTAGGAAAAGGTTGCTCCCTAGTTGGAATCTGCCGTTAGTTATGAATATGCTGTTATCTAAACCCTTTGACCACTGGAAAACTGTGATATGAAATATGTCACACTGAAGAGTTTTTCTAATAGCCAGTAGCCTCAGGGAGCGTATCAGTGAAATCCAATGCCATGTCTGTTGATAAGTACCACCTGCGATGGGATGGTGGGATATCGTGGTGTCCGTGTGCGGACAAAACCCGGAATTCTTAGAAAAACTGAATCGATAAGACATCTGGCAGGAATATATTGCAAGTTTTGAAGCTTCACACCATCAAGCGGAACAATTATTGTGTCCCTGCAGGGCCTTGAGCATATATATTAAGAGAACAGTGGTCCGGCACATGACACAGTTTCAAACACTTTTGTTACATTTAATAAAGGTTGAATGAAGGGTGCGTCCCAAAGACATCTATTGCAAGATGGGGATAGTTGAAACAGTCAGAATAGCTTACAAATCGGCCTAATGAGAGCGATTTTAAATTGGCAAGGGCCCATGACACAGGGCACTTGTCTACATCTGGGCCCTATTTCAAGGTGTTCCAGTAGAGGAGATCATGAGGGCAGCTTTTTGGGCTCGTGCAACAACCCTTTAACTCGTTTTCCCTTCGGGATGTTGCTGGCCTGCTGCACGTTCTCGAGGTTAGCTAGAGACAGCTAGGACGGAAATTCCTGCACCACCCGCTGTCTCCTTCTGTCTCCTGTCTCGGTTTTTGGTTCCCGCTTCATGTTGTCCCTCTTTGCGTCGCCTGTAGTTTGTCAACACTTGCCTCGCCTTGTTTGCCATTGGTCTTTGTTCGGCCCTTACTATCTCTGCTTCGTATCTTCTCTTCTCGTAACCTCTTTTACACTTTTTCATCTTTCCCTACCCGCATCTCACCCCAAACTCCCGTCCCCCGGCAAAGTTTTATTGTTTCAAGTTATTACCAAAGTTCAGAGTTAAATGATTTTTGCCAAATTGGCTGTGCTAATCGATGTACAAAAATGAAATGACAAGAAAAAGTGGTTCTTCGTTACGAGACGTGAAGGACTATAGGACACCCCCCTCCGGAGGGCTTTGAATTATATGCCATAACGTTAGAGTCGGTAAGTATAAAGGTTATGGACAAGTGAAAATTCAATTTGAAATTACTTTTACTTAACTTTTTATTACTACCGACTTGAAGATTTCCGCCATCCATCCACACTTATCTGTACTATGTCAGTTTATATAGTTATAGGACGGGGAAAAACTGGTTACTTCCGGTATGGGGGATATACGAACACAGGCATAGTCGTGGGCTGTATGGTCCAGTGATCCGGGAGGAATTTGCCATACGTTAAAAGTCGGTAAGTATAAAAAGTAAGTTAAAGTATTTTGAAATTGGAAAATTTCATTTTTCCGTGGCCAAGGAAATATCGCCTAGAAAGCCAAAATTTTCAGCCCACAGACTCTACATTCTGGTTTTACGATTTCGACAACGACTTACGTTGCTGATCGTCCCATATTGATCTAGAGTTAGCAAGCGTAATAACCTGGGACCGCTTTGTTAAATTTGAAGGACCCAAAATAGACAATAGGGTGTCAGGCATTTCAATTGAAGATTGCTTACAAGATATGGCGTAATCATTGGACTCTGTTGCTATAAACTGTGACCATCGCAAATTATATTGATTCTTTGCTCAGTGTGAGAAGCGGTAATATCAGCACAGTATATCGTAGAACCATAGAAGGCATTCCAGTTAGCATGAATCCATAAAGGACTCCAAAGATGATTAAGAACTTTTCATTTTCATCATTTTCTCTGACAAAATTTCCTCTGCAAATATTACATGCCAGTATTTATGAATGGTTCCCCACTACCACATAAATTAATACAATGTCATCACTCAAGTGTTTAACACTTTTACACACATGAATTTCTGCATTCTCATTTTGAACTCTTTTCTATTACGATATTGTAACAAACACTCTTCCAAAGTTTGTTTTTGAAATAATTCCTTTTTACTAACATATCAGTTCTCTTTTCTTTAAACACAAAAACAAAAAATAAGTGTAGGCAGTGTATTGGTAATGCAGATATTGCACTGTCAATAAAGAGAGATTGTGAATGGAAATCAAGACAGTGTGTAAGTGATTCATATGTGCTAAATATCATGTACAAGGTGTCCCCAAAAAGTTACATGAAGAATTTGATAAAGTCATATTATCAATCAGTTGCCTATACCCCCATTTCAAGGTCAGATCATTTAGGCTTATTGCTGAAAATGCACATGGCAAAAACTAGAATTCCTGTGCAAACTCTACAAAAGAGTACACTAATTTGGAAATGTTTTTTCTTCACACAAATATTTGATCAACAATATATTTTGGGGCTGGGATGTTTGAACAAAGGAATTGGAGGACACTTCATAGATATGCTCCATAACATGAGAGCGACACATGACAAACCATTCAATAAAAACATTTTGGCTCATAGGTACAGTGTGTATAGTCGGCCACTTCTGGGGATCAAAAGGAAACATATTGTTGGTCTAAAAATGTCTCGAGGGTAATGGAAACTATAAGGTAGCTTCTAATATCAAAATCAATATCTTTATCAGGGGTAGTACATGATCTGCCAGTGCTCGTTTTGGGCATCTGGGATTTCCTAACATTAATTCATGGACTAATTACATGCATATTCTACGTCAGCCTCGGTCTCAGCGACAATGCAAAATCACCTCTTAACCATTTGTCCATAAATCTTAGTAAAATCATTATAATTTGGAAAAAAATATTGACTTCAAAGTCTGTCGGGGTTAGTGGGTTAATCCTGCGACAAAACAGTGTAATCTCCAATAATTGTCATTTAGATTTAAATATTTATGACCAGACATAGTCTTTCTCAAGTCTGTCCTTATATGTAGTCAGACGCGACCCCTACCATTAGTCTTTGAAGAAGACTAGCACTCGGGTTACTCCGGATTTGATGCCGATTTGAATTCAACTTTTGCTATTAGGCTGCCATGTCCCTACCCCCTCATTTTTATTGGTAAAGGAGACGAGTTTGTCAATTAGTTCAAACACCTCGAAAGTGATCGTACCTTTTGATGGGATATTCTATGAATACAGGGTTTATATCCATCAATTTCTTTGACAACCCCCACATCACCAAATGGGGGAACAACGCACTCCCCCGAGGAAGGATAACTGGTTAAAAATGGGAGATATGGCCAGGTCTCGAGACTTGCATTAAAGGGTATCAATCTTAGTTCTCTGTCAATCTCACATAAGGGATACCTGGCAGTTTGATTTTTAGTCTTCGATAAGGCATCAAATTAACAGGACTGTGCTATGGTGATTTTGGTGTGTATATCGCCTCAAAACTGTAAACAAACATCCACAAAATGGCTCAATAGCTTCAAATGGACAGTAAAATGGACCACAAGTAATGTCCTGATCTGCGTCCAAGTGGTTCCCATCTTAGGCAGGAAATTAGATCGGCCGAGTTCCAGTTCTCAAAGCCTGGTGCAAGGCACTCTACCTAACTTACTTAAGTTGGTCCACGTATGATACAGATAATGTCACAGATCATATTTAGGCAGAAATCGTGCGAGGAGTGGAGCATATCTTCTCCCTCCAAAAAATAAATATATAAAAAAAAATATAAACATAGCAATACCATGGCGAGAATCACTCTATCAAGCACCTAATTCGAGGTCTCCAATTTGACCTCGCCTAGTGCCATGCGCTTCCACTAGTACGTTCAATAGTTTCATCTGTTGCCCTGAGTAGCACAATCCGGCCCGGACCACAAAGAGTATTTGTGGTTTTATACATAGATTAGTAGGATCCTGAATCCAGTGCACACAACGGACCACTGCGCTTTGAAGGTAGTGTACCAGTCTATTTAATCTTTCTCTAAACATGAGAATAAATGCCAATAATACCATACAGTGTAAAAATAAATGGCAACGTTTGTCGGTTCTCAATCTGTGAGACAATCGCCATTCAGCCATGAGGAGTCAGCTCCTCACCAATAAATGTTACTTAGTTGATAGGAAGTCTCAGTGGTGTAACCAGGGGGGAAGGGCTCCTCTCACCAGGCCTGTGAAACTATCCTATATTTAGCACGTACTAACCATGCACCGCTGTTATAGCGCCCCGCTATGGGGGAAGCATGTTATGATAATGATGTAAATAGACTAGTGAAAGTCCTACAAGACCGCTTGTTGATTGGACACATACAGGAAGTTAGATCCCACAAACGCAATTTCATCATAAAAACAGGAAAAAAGAAAAGAGAAAACATACTTAGATAAAACATAGCTTACTATCTTCATTTAAATTTTATTTTCTTTAATAGTGTCATTGAACATGTAAATGTTACAATGTGGATCACTCTTTATCACAGGCCTTCATCAATCCACCAACATTTGAACACTGCCTTCAACATTGAGGGATAGCCGGACCGATGCCTCACCCAGACGGGTGAGTTCCATCTCACATTATTATAGACTCCCTGCCCCCACTCAGACCCTCCCCCGCCAACCCCCCCCCCCAAAATAACTGACCTTTTGTACATCGTCTATGGAGAAGACGCCAAGATCGCCCTTTACGGGGTTTGACGTGTGATTTGTGTACGCGCAAGCTGCTTTTCACCTTCAGCATTCTGTTTGGAGCCCAGTCATGGACAAATGGAAGGATTTTAGTTTTGAGCTGCGAAGGTATCATGCCCAGATACCGTGAATAACTTGCGCTTGTTTGCGTTTATTAAATCGCGCATCTCTACGCCTGCGTTCCAGCTTTGCTGCATGCGAATGTTTGCGCAGGATTTTTTTCTTGCCGCCCAACAAGAAGCCCATTTGAAAAAAGTGTCCAAATGTCAGTGGTTTTTCGGCGTATAATGGAAAAAGTAATCGTGACCCCACTTTTTATTTCAATCAAACTTTAAAGAACGACATCGGGACCTCAACATATTCAGAAATTAAAAAATTTTATCGAAGGTTTTTTATTTTGTAGCTATCTAAACTCAAATTTTGACGTTTCCAATAGACTTGCGTGGTTTAAAAAGTGACCACATACTTTTTTGTTTTGGCTATAGCTCCAAACAAAGTTGGTGACCCCATTTTTTAATTTCAGATTCTTAATCAACAACCGTTGTAAAATACCATTAATGTGAAGTCTGGAAATATTTTATCGAGTGATCGCTAACACGTCAAACCGACCTTAATGATCATGCTGCGCGTCACTTAGTACCCAAGAAATCTAAACCACTGAATCGTAAAATAGAAACTCTGCAACCTATAACTGAATCCAAAATGTATGGATTCGGTAGATGGATACCATCAATCATGGTCACATTTCATTGGACTGTTGATACCCAGACCAAAGCAGATGCCTTCTATTGTACTCTGAAGGAGGGCATTGACTCGTCATTGTTTCTAAAACAAGAACTGTTCGTTTACATTCTGCTGATAACCATGGATGCCGGACAGTCCAAGAACCATATTCATGGGTGGAGTAGACCGAAGCCTGCTTTTGCTTCAGGACATGCAATGTTTGCACAATTAAGAAAATCAAGAGAGGTTTATCTTCTGAATAAAGAAAGCTAAAAGATCTCATAATACAAATTCGATTAAATACCTGCAAAAATCTGAGCCTCGTAATTTGGCATAAGGAAATTAGATCCTTTGCCAATAACAAATAAGACACTACAATACACGTGCCTGATTTAGACCCTGTGAACCATCGGCATCTCCATGCCATCATAAGTCATTTAGCAATTTTTTTTCTCAACTCAACCAACCGTTTACAACTTGATCAATTACCGGCGTAAAAACCTTCCAATAAATAGCCTCCTCCGTATTCCTCCTTGGGAGATCTATGGAGACCTGAAGAAGGTGTCTATATTTCGAAGGCGGGGGAGGACCTGACAACTTCCACATAAGGTGCTAAGAGTTCGCTTATGAGATCAGCTCAACACGGTTACGATATATCAACACCCTCTTCATCAGGGCATTGTTCCATCGCAGTGGAAAAGTGCCAACGTCCATCCCCCGCTTCCGAAAACGACACCATCTTCAATTGAAAAATTACGACGACGGGCCGTTTCACTTACCTCAACTTTAGCCACATTGCTACGGAAGAGTAGTCTAAGTTTGTTATCAGGGCAATACAACCATATGACGATGACAGAACAATATGGTAACCAGAAAGGAATGTCGACCACTCACTGTCTTATCGATGTTTACCACCAATTAGCCTCAGAAGCCGAGATATCTGACAAGATCAGCACTCTTGTGCTAACAGATTTCTCGAAGGGTTCGACGTAATCGCCACAATATGCCTTAACCAATCTTTTGAGCATGGGATTATCACACCATCTATTTTACAGTGGGTGGTGGACTTCATTTCTGGGAGACTACAGAGGTGTTAAATCAAAAAAACCCTTTCTGAATGGCATTTTACTGGGGGGGGGTTCCTACAGGTACAATTTGGCCCCATCAGTTTCTTGAGATTATCAACAGCGCACAAGAGGAAAGACAGAAATACAACATCACCGTATGGAAAATGTTATGATCTGACTCTGGGGGAAGCAGAGGTATGGGTTGGTCCTGGGAGAGCTTCAGAAAACCTAGACTCTCAAGTTTGCACCAGTTGGACCATTGTAATAAGCTTAAAGGAATATTCAAGATTTTTGTCAAGCTCATTTTGACTTACATTCAATAACTATAGGTACATACATGCACGAATTCCGAAAAAATATACAATTTGAGGTCATTAACAAAATAGAGGCTTTTTAATTTTTGCTTTTTGAACTACGAAAAAAAACGGGCGGATTTTTTCGCCACGGCTTCATTGATCAAAAGCGACCAATTTTGCTTTCCTCGTGACGTCAAGTGATGACCAAACATCGTGTTACTCGAATTGTTATTGCTGATTTTATGCTGACACTTGTATTTGATGGATTAATGAAAGTAATAATAAAATTTGAAAATCAGTACAGAAGACATATTTTGGGTTTCATTGTTGGTTTGTGTTTTAATTATTATTGATATAAAAACACATCGATCCGCAGTTTATATGGACAGTGGCAACCACTGCGAATGATGGTCACAACGACGTAAATTATGAATGGTCATCACTTTGACGTCAACATTTGCTGCGATGTGGATTTGTTGGAATCGTTTTCGAGTAAGATATGGGCGGAAAATTCAAAGGGCAAAATCCTCAACAAATGTGGACAATTTTCAAACTTATTGTTTGATTTATATGTAAGGTACGTTACTTATAGCTTTCCATCCATACCACATTTTCCATTTCAGAATCATAGGACTATTTCCTTTAAAACTCAATCCGTCCAGGTCATGCAGGTTTACTTGGCCGCAATCTCTCCAAACGTGGATGGTCTGTATTTCAGCTTTTTCTAGTCAAAAACTTGCCTGTTGTTTTAGCAAAGTCAAATGACTTGGTGTATAATTGACAAGGATTTGAAATGGGAGGGAGAGGTCACAATCAAATGCATACCAAGCAACAAAAGCTTTTTCTGCTCGAAAACTGAAATAAACTGACTAGGAAAAGAAGATCTTCTCATTGTCTTATAAGCTATGTCGCCCATGTCTGGAATAGCTGCCCTCTCTGGACTGCGTCGTGGCGGGGGGGGGGGGGGACTCGGGGGAGGTGAATCGCCTTGAGAAATCCAGAAGCGTGTCTGCCGGTACATCCTTTCTCGGGATTATTAAGACACACGGTAGTGTGTCAAACCAGTTTTTTTAATAAAACAACCCTAAAAACAAGAAAAACAGCAAAAAAATCATTAGAACATCCCTGATCAAGCGACACACGCACACCGTGAGTAATATTAACAGAAACCAACTCCCTTTGTTTGACGCTGTTAACGATAACAATCACTAGGTGGAATATCTTTAACAATCGCTTAACTACTCGTACTACAAAAGCATAGCATTGTATTCCAACCATAAGGGGTATATTGACACATTTCATGAGAAGATTAGTTAAAAAACGAAACGACTAGTTAAAATGCTTTCAAACCGTCATTTATAACGATTATTACTTAGTGGCAAATTGGAACTTAAAAAAAAAACGGTCTCACAGACTTTATTACGAAATGAATATTCAATTTAGTACATGATTTCTATTATCCTCATGAGTGGCCTTTACTGCTAACATTGAAAATAATTGCTTCATACCAATAACATGATGTTTTTACGAGATTCTTCTTTTTGTTCACATCACTACTGGACCCTCACATACTAACATATACAACAATTCGCGTCTTATGTTACAAGCTCTCCGTTGCGCAGCGGTCTAAGCGACAGGCATCATTGATTTTAACTTTGGACTAGTCTGTTGTTGGTGTCCAGTTTTAGCCGACTGTTGCCCCCTACTTCGGCATATTAATAATTAGGCTAGTATTTAGTTTCATTATCTTTAATTTGGGTTGTAGGCTAACAGTCACCTTACCATAGAAACTGAATGAAGTTAATCATTCTAAATTTGTACTAGGAGGGTGAAACATGCCCATTGCCCAAATCTTTCTTAATTATGTATTGTTAGTATTCAGTTATTATCAGGAAGCATTAAAGTTGTCAGTTCCATTTTTACATTTACATGATGTCATAAAAATAAAAATGTCTTTGAGTATTTCGTAAAACAGACTAAAAGTTGCTACTTTGACGGAAAAAAAAACAGACTAAAAGTGCTACTTTGGACGGAAAATGAAAGCAAAATTATTAAATGATCCCGTGATTTTCACCAATTTGACCAAAAATATTCCCACACTATATAAGCAAGTAATATCACAGGGAAACGTCTCTTCTCTGATAAAAACAGTAGATTCATAACTACCATATGTAATAATTTCTTTTTAACTTTGCCGCGGGTGCGTTCAAGGAATTTGATTCGCCCTATATTCAAAGTTTCTTCGGATGGTCCACTGTGTCCTATACGTAAGGCCCCTTAGTTAAGTGATTAGAATTTGGGTGTTTAGTCGGTTCGAGTCGTCGAGCCTACCGTGTTCGACTATTGAAATGTTATTCGATAGTAAGTCTCAGTTTAGTGCTGTCCGATTCTTTTAGGGCAGAGAGTACAAATTTCATGATATAAAGTACTGAAAGTACTGATTTTTTTAGTGAGATTTTCATTTAATACCACGTAATAACCTCTTAATCAGTGGCAACCGTTCATATACTCACACATTCGCTTGCACATGTGTGTAGTCAATGTTGTGACGTTTATTCTGCGGACAATGGAATAAGTATATTATAAATATGTTCTCTTCAAAAGTTGTCCTCTGCTATCAGACCGGGTGCGTACAGTTGTGGTTGCATACGTTTTTTTACGGTATTGTCAATAATGAATTCGATTTTCTGCTCAATAGGCATTATGGTAACTGTACAATTCAATCCATTATTTTTGTGCAGAAGGCCACTTTGCAGAAACCATGCATGAATACAGGTTTTTTGCTTGCCAAATTTAGTATTTTTCGTTATTTTCAGCCCGGGTTGGGGATTTCAGTGTTCTTTTACATACTTTTCCAGGGATTTTCACCAATAAAAGGTTTTTTTGAGTGATGCTGCTGAGTGGCACTCTATAAAATTATAAGGTTATCGAGAAATTGAACAGGTTTTCCCTAATTTAACGGTCCACTGGCAAACATTGTTAGAAATGAAACACCTGTCTAACTCTTTTACACCACGTTTCTAAACAGTGGTAAAAAATATCTTTTTAAAATATCTAAACACCTTATATCTACACATGTTTAAATCTAACATTTTTAGGCATTTGACATGGGTATTTAGAGATTAAGATTTGACGTTTAATACCTAAACACTATTTGCCCCACTTTATCTAACACTGTTTTGGCAGTGTGGTGATAGAATTGCTACGTGTCCTCCTTAGTAAATACGACTTACTAAACTAATTGCAAACAGTAACTCTTCTTTTTCTTTAAAGGTAAAATACAGGTATATCACAAAAGGGTACAAAAAAATACATTTCTACATTTTATGTCTTTAAATTCTATTTTTTTTGTGAAAAAGGTGCCAAAAATTGCAGAAACTTAAATCTGAATATCTCAAGTGACTGAAGAGAAAAAACGTGGAAAAACCTAAAAGTTTTATGGTTCCAATTATAATAATTTATATAAAATAAATCAATTTTATACCCATGGCCAGGACTTAAAGCTCTTCATGTGGGTATGTTAAGAACAGTATAGACCAACCAAATCAATTACTGATATACCCGAGAAAAAGACGGACTTCAAAAAACTGTAATTAGAAATCATTGTTCATACTTCCCCACCGGGCACTTCGCTTTACTTAAACAACACATAGTATGGAATAACTCACACACACATTCAAACTAAGTGTATTTAAACTGTTCAGGAAACATGATTTTCTTGTAATGACCAACGCAAAACCTGCACAGCTATTCGATTGTTCACAAAAAAATGGGAAATCTCCAAACGACGTTGGCATGTAAAAGCCACCACTTGTTTAAAAACAGAGTACGCCATATAAAGTTAAAGAAAATGCATTTCCTTTTTCCACGTCAACTTCCATACAGCCTAAATATAAGTTTTAGTGCTAATTTAAGATTGAGTTCAAAAGAGCTCCTCTTCATGTGAGGTAACCAGAGCAGCGGGAACCATCCTATGGTGTTTAGTACTATTCTTCCTACCATAGTATTCACAGAAAGACTGTTACAAAAATTACCAGAAACATTCATGACTTTACCACAGAACTCATAACCAACATACCTTCCAGAACATCGACTGTCGGAACACCTTTTCGACGTGAAATTAAGATTGCGCCACGGTGGATGATGTTACACAGAGATTGGCTTTATTCCGTAGGATCTGCCCTCGACCATTTATTTAAACCAACAACAAGAAATCAAGCACAGAAAACAACAAAAAAAAAAACCCAAAAAACCAAACAACTAAGCATACAACTTGAACAGTTCAAATCAGAACAAGACGGCCTTTACCACAAGACATAGAGTACTAATTCCAACTCAACTGCCATATAGCCTAAGCAAGAACATGCAGTTTTGGAATTATTTAAATCAACAATTTGGGCGATGATGATGTTGCTTTAATGAATTCTCAGGATTTCTAAAAAAATAATAATTCGAATAGAAGAAAGGGCCAAGGTTGCCACTGGGCAACCACTTGAGTATACTTGGTGCTCTTTGCATTTATTAACTTTATATGGCTCCGTACTCTTTTTTAAAACTTGGTGGGTTTTTTACATTGCCAACGTCTTTTTGGGAAGATTAGATCTTATCCCAAAGCTTGGAATCTCTTCAAGAACCGCTTTAGCATAGCGCAGACTTCATTCAACTTTGGCCAAAGAGTTTCAACCAGCTAGCAAATTACTGAATGGTAAATTTTATTTCAGCGAGTTCACATTAAATCCATGCCTTTCATTTAGAAAACTTATTTTCTGTAGTGCTTTGCAAATCGTGGTGTTTATATGTTTGTTATTATATAACGTAGTGCAAATTTATAGTACCTGTTGCATTTTTTTATGAACTGACGAACCAGCTTCAGTGACATGTCTAAGTGTCTATACATTTTTTTTATTTGTATAGATTAATTGTTTGATATTGTGCAATGTATACTTATGGTTGATTTGATTGGTGTACTTTTATACTGTTTTTAAATATTGTAAAAGTTTCCATTCATGTTTTAAAACTGCATGGACGTGTAATCAAATACCTGAAATAGCAACTATTCTCCCCTTTAGAAAATGCTGCCCCCCTCCCCCATTTCAAGGTCTGGTGTACATCACGGGAGTCGCTTTCACAAAGCGACTCTCTTAATCTCCTTAACTATATTTCCAAAAGCTTTTAATGTCATGGTGTGCAATAATATTGTATCTCATTGATGAGTACTGAATAAATGAATTAACCCTCATCTAACCTGCGCCAATTTTTTGTAACAAAACTCCTGAGGGGGGGGGGGGGTGCCACCCCTGTGATTTTTGGACTGAACACCGATTCCTATAATATGGTACAGGATAGCCTTAAAGTTTGTCTTTTCCATTGGTATAAAAAAATGTACCAACAATCCCCACTAGACGTCAGAGTTAATTGAAAGTATATAAAAACTGGATATAGGGTGGAAAGTTAATCTTTTAACATTTTAAATTTTAAACTGCTCAAAACCACACTATTATAGTACTAAAATGCTCTGAATATAAAAAAACTCGTCATTTCCCATCAAGTGAAGTCAAAAACCGCGTGACCAATCGGATGTTCCTGAACTTTTTGGTGAAAAATAACTTTTCCCTACCTACAAATACTATGGAAATAGACAGTGTTGCTGACACGCGAATTTTATGACGGCATTCTGACGTAATTCTAGGTATGTTGATACTCATTGAAGAGAGGACCATAGCACGTGGTACACTGCAAAAATGGGAGTGTTTAACTTAACACCATGGGTGTTAATTTAACAAACCCTTCTGAAATCAATAACTGGTGTTATTTTACACCCACTCTGTTTACACCATTTAACAACACACCAACCTTTGTTACAATGTAATGATTACCCTGCTTTGGTGTTAATTTTACCATCCATGTGGTGTTAAATTATTTTTTACGACTGCAACTTTGATGTTATTTTTTATTTGTAACATCTACAGTTTGATTTTCTATTGTTTGCTTCTTAAGTGCAACTGCTTACTTCTAACGTTTCATAAGAAAATATCAAATAATAATTAAAATTATGCAGTTAAACCGATGCGGTGTGTTAAATGCTAATTTCAACACCAGAAACCAAAAATAACACCGAGAAGCTTGACAACAAAAAAACAAACACCGACTGTGTTAAAATTTTAATACCCCAGTTTTTTGTAGTGTAACTCAAATCAATTGATATTTCGCCGTGTCATATTAGCCATGTTGGTACTGCTCTCCCCGAAATGGGGTGGGGGTGGGGTCCCACATCCCATCACTCACTTTGGTCACCTCGCCTATCTTATCTATACATTGTGGATGATTGTTAACCACCCCCCCCCTGTCGGTAGAGCGCTTCATCGAAATTAATAATGTCAGTTTTGTTCGCCTAAGTCATATCTCCATCTCTCAATATATACGATGCCATCGTCTTTCTCAAAACTCATTGTTGCCTAAAGTTGTAAAGACATTGTGGTAAAAATAGATACCAAATTTCGTGGTAATAAATAATAACAAAAATGTACCTGAAATGTATTTTTAAAGTATTTCTTTATATTTGCTAAACGCTCATGCGTTCCACAATGCAAAACGGGGGTGTTTACTTTAACACCGGGTGTTAATTTTTAACACCCTTCTGGTAATCAATAGGACCGCACCCACTATGTTAGTTTACACCATTTTTTTTGTTGTTAAAATTAACACCGCGAGTGTTATATACACCAGGTTAGTTTCTATTAACACCAGATTTGGTGTAAATGATGATATGACACTGTTTGGTGTTAACTTTAACACTACATTTCGGTGTAATTGTTTTTAACAAACACGCCTGTGCCAAATTTTAAACTACTGGAATCCATACGGGACCGCACCCTCTGGTGTAATTAACTACGCAAACTACTTTGTGTTTAACCACTTTTAGTTTAACATCTGACATTTTAGTAGAATGGTTTGATTTTTGTTGTACATTGCTTCTACTGCAACTGCCTTCTTTCTTCTAACGGTCATGCGCAGATCACCAAATACATAATTTACAATGTGCAGAAACACGGCAAGTGTTAAATACTAAATTTCAACACCAGAACTACACCGATAAGCTGACAACCGACTTAAGTTTACAATTTTTTAACACCCCAGTGTAGTGTAGTAAAAAAAAAAATCTCCAATTAGTCTCGATTGTAAAGTAAATTGCAAATAGGCCTATCAATTTCTGAAGGTCTAGAGATTAAAAAAATATTTTCACATGCCAAACCCAAATTATACTCATTTGAATAAAAACACCCATTTTCCTGACTGTACACATATCTGGGTAACTTGCACATTTTCAGGTTTTATTCACAAGCCAAATCAACAAAGCATGAAAAAAGACATGCGACCATTGATTTGGCAAACGTTTTTAGTCGAATGAAAGTTTTGTGGCTTTATACGCCTTAATACCTCAAGAACCATCAAAAACTGTAATTAAGTTTTTCATCTTTCTTTTCATCAAGCAGTGTAATATAACTAATAATATTTTCCCTCGCAAACTGTTTCTGCTTTATCCCCCCCCCCCCGGATTGATTATGAATAATAAAGGTGACGGATCGGTCAACAGCGTGCAGAAAAAAAAATAAATAGAACTTTCGGCCCCCCCCCCCCTTAAATGAACTGAGTGTCAGTTGTACGGAAGCGAGGGGGAGAACGCGAAAATTTTGCCGAATCTCGGAAGCGGATTGATGACATATCATACGTGTGGTACAATGATAACTATGACCCTCTCGGAGTCCATTGACACAAAAAAAGTTACAAACATACATTGTATGACGTTACAGTGACATGAAAACATGACGTCATGCAAAAATGCGAAAAATCTCAAAAAAACGGGGTCAAAATTCACTGTTTTTTTCCCATTTTTTCACGCCAAAGTTGGATTTTTTTTTGGCCATGATGGTGTGTCAAAGTATCGCACACATGCTCCTCACTATAAATAAATCAAATAAATAGATAAACAATATATGTAAACGGTATCCTTAGCACAAAAAACCTGGATTTCTGCTGTTCCGATGGGAAATAGGCGGATTTCGCCCCCCCCCCGGGCCTTTTAAGTTTGACTGCAGTTCAAATTCAGACTGTCTGATGTCTGAAGTACATAAAGAAGTGTTATATCATCAGCATACATAGTAAATTTCATTTACACTATTTGAAAAGACTATGAAATAATAATAGAAGAAGACCGAGTATAGAGCCCTGAGGAATACCGATGTTGGTATGTTTGAAGTCAGAAAGAGTAGAATTAATGTTGACTACCTGAGTTCTGTCACTGAGATAGGATCGAAACCGCTTAAGTGCAGGATCAGTAGTAATACCATTTTGTAAAAGTTTATCAATGAGAAGAGAATGGTTAACACAGTCAAAGCCTTTCTGAGATCAAGAAAAATTGCTCCTGCTGCACTGACGACCCTCATCCATATTCTTCCAAATAAAATCTGTCATACATCAAGCAAAGTGGAATGTGGATCAGAAAGAAGCCCATTTGAAACAAGGTACATTGGATATTTCCATAAATAAGGCACCACTTTCACTTTGTGACATTCTTATTTTTGCCCTAAAATCAGTTAATCATCTTTTTGTTGAAATGGTCTTATTGAGAAAGTGAAAGTCCCTTCAAAATGGGGATAAACCAAATACACAGAACTAAAATCAAAGCAGAAAAGCAATCACCATACTGGTTTGGGGGCAAAAATGGTGTTTCTAGCTCTTGTATAACGGGGGACACCAAAATACAAAATTCACATTTGAGCATCCCAGAACAAGTTAAGTATTATTTTTATGTTTATTTTAGAAAGAGTGGTCATATTGCAAGTCAGTAATCCATTCAGCTAATCAATAAAATACTTTTTTTATAATGTGATGCCAGAAAAATGATTTTTCAATGTTTCACGTGTAACTGGGGACATCAAATGTTTATTCTCCATTTTTTTCAAAGTGTGCTTTGAAGTGGTCACTTTTTATTAATGTATGTATAGAAACCACAAATAAGATATAAAATAGGTACATTTTTTTAGTAAATAACAAGATTAGAAAATGGAAGCATTGTTATGTCACAATGTAACATTTTTGGGGACATCAAAGTCATCTGCAAAATATAATAATGACCATATTTTCATAATTTTCTATATTTTTGCTAAATATTCTTTCTGAACATTAAAAACTATGTAAAGGCTATCAGAAAAAAACTATAATCTCTCACTTTGGAAGGGTAATATGGATTCTACACTCAAAAGTCAGTGTTTCCTATGTAACTGATTTTGGGGACACCAAAGCTTACATGGGGAACACATTTTTAGAGATTCACTTATGCCTACTAACAATAATCTTTTGAATGATTTCTGATTTTTATTTTCAAAATCAGTTTATGTCTATAATTTATGAGCCTGTACAAGCTTATTTACCCCAATTCAAGGCTGATGTAGTCTAGTATATTAACAAGCAATGAATTAAAAATGTCACACATTTTTGCCTAAAAAAGTGATAATTTTACTTTTTCCCCATAAGTTTATGTATTCCTTTTCTGTGGAAAATTAAATTTGATTTCTATCATTGCAAGTTAACTGGGAAAGTAATATCTTAAACTGAAAGTGAACATCAGGTTTGTACTTTCTTAGTTATGATTTGGTGAAGTCACTGAAGGTGATTTTGCTATAGTGAGTCCCTTATGGAAATACCCACCAATACAATTGGTTGTGAACAGCTCTTCAAATGGTTTAGAAATAAATGGCAGAATGGAAATAGGTCGATAGTTACCCTCATCTGACTTGTCTCCATTCTTAGGGAGCGGTCATTATTTATGCCGGGGGGGATGGAGGATTTCAACTTTTTAGGCAAAATTTTCGCGTTCCCCCCTCGCTTCCGTTCAAAAATTTCACACTCCCCCCTTGATCATGCTGATTTCCCCAAGTTCATGTTCCCCCCTCTCTTACAAAAAAATTTGGGTTCCCCCCTCAAATCCTCCTTCCCCCTGGCGTAAATAATGGTCCCTCCCTTAGGACAACTTTGGCTTTTTCCATTCTGCCGGAAAAAAACTGATAGGGAAAGGTTACAAATAAAGTAAGGGAATTGCTAATATAAGGAGCAGCCTTAAAGGTGCAACGAGAGATTTTGAGGCACCCAAATATTTTGTCATAATAGTAATTTCATATAGATTAGACACTCAATAGATTTCTTACCTTGTATTTGGCTACAGAAATGTCTTGAAATAGAGAAAAAGGGCGATTTTGATTTGCTTATATTTCAATATAAAACATAGGCTGAATTTCGTAATTTGCTATATAGAAATTAGAAATTTCCACAATTTTGTAATAACCAAAGAATCATTCTCAGCTTAATCCTTTAAATTGGGCTATTTTGATGGAAAGCTTTGCAGCAGGGCCAAAATCAGTACTTTTATTTTTTAGAGGACACCTGATATTGTGAAATTTCTCGTTGCACCGTTAAGAAGTTTTACACTGAAACCTAGAAGCCTGGACCATGGTGACTTACGAATAGGACATATCAAATATGTGCTTATAAACAAACTCTGGAGAAGCACTACAAAAACTGACATAGCATCACAATGATGTACAGTTAAATTAGGTGATGATGTGTCATCTGCCTTATGAGCACCATCAAACTTATCTGCAACGAAGGAAGATGCAGTAAAATAGTTATTAAAAACATTGTAGCAGTATCTTTCGCTGCAGTATCTTGGCATCAGTTCTTAACAGAGTTGGAAGTAGATGCTGATAGTAGCAGCTTGTTGAGATAGACCACAATGTTTGATGTTGTTACTTTTCAGCAATCATAAAAATTGACACTATGCTATTCTAGGCATGGTTACTCATTTGGTATACAAATCAGTGTCGTGACAGCAAAAAGTTTCGATATAAGCTCGGCGGTCTCCAAAGATTTTTTCATATATATATCCTATCATATTGTTTCCATTATCATACAGTATCATACAAAAAACACCAATAGATTACATACAAGACATGGAGGAGTGGACGAAAGGACAAAAAAGGCCAGAAGATGAACACCCCTTATCAAATAGTGCACATAAACACAAAAAATATTATATTGAAAAAAAACCAAAATCACATAATTCATAACGCATACACTTATAACACACAAGACGAGCACGTTTTAAAAATGCTTGCTGTTTTTGAGCGTTTAATGGCCAACGTCAGAGAATTCCAAAGGGTTGGTCCCGATTTTTAATAGCTGATCAGAAAACCCCTTTTTAAGTTTGAGGGATACTATAATCATGAGCATTTCTTGTGTGGTAATATCATCCTTAAGTAAATCTTATTGAAATCAACCCATGACATAACATTCCTTTTGTTCATTAGAAATTTAAAAAAATAGAGGCTCAATGTCCGTGATAAAATCATCTATATGGGTATGTGCTCTGTAGACCGCTTTCCCACTATTATATTCTTGTCAATGTTATTTTCAATTTCAATGAAACAAGATTCAAAATTAGAATTTGCTTTGTTGAGATAACATCGTAATTGTATTTGGCCAGAATGTGATATATACCTACAAACCCCACCTTCCCTCGACCAATTCGGTTTAAATTCCATTTATATCCTGGCAATATACTATTCATGAGGTTTCGCTTTTAATGAGTTCGGATCATCAATATAGTAAAATCATGATTTAGTGTTTTATTATACATTTGCTTTACAATTGTCAACATTTTTTGATAAGCTTCTGACTGTTAATGTTTAGGACAGAATATTTGCTTCTCTTGTGGTGATGTTTGTACTGAATTGGTCAGGTGTTAAGGTCATGGACATTTTGGACATTACAACTATTCATGGGTCTCCTCCGGAACATATCTTTAAAAAATGTACTTTGATAGCGAACAGGGTTAAATGCCATATTTTCAGAATTTTTTCACAGTCAATATCAATTGTTTTAATATATCATTTAAGTTGCCAAGAGCATTCCATATCATTCATCATTCCATCATCATCACTATCATCATCATCAATTGACTTGTCAATGTTACAATTTGAGCAAGTCCATTTGTTTCTATCTAGTATTGCAAGTTGGTTGCGTTTAAGCCTTAGTACATTTTCTTATGAAATATAGCCATTACATTTATTTTTTTTTTTTTTTTTTTTTTTTTTTTTTTTACATTTAATATCATAGTGGATTTGCTTTATAGTTTTGGAGCAAAAAATACATACACCAAGACGAGACATAATGTATACGAAAAACAAAACAGATAACACTTAGATATGTAAATTTAAAATATTACAACTGTAAATACTAGAAAGTGTGTGGAATACAAACATTAAATAGCTAACAACACAGGAGTATGCAAGACATTCATTAAATAAATTTCAATAGATATTCATGTTAGATTAACTGAGGGTAACCAAATACTATAAACATGATGACATATCAATCATATCCCATGTACATATCTCATATAATATCACAGTATGTCATATAACACCATATACAACACAATATCATACCATATCATACACAGTACATGCCAACTACAAATGGTGACATATCATTTTTATTACATGTACATATTCCATATCATATAAAGTCATGCCATATCTTACCCGTGTACCCACATCATTACGGTACAATATAATAGCATATACACACACCAATACATCAAATAATAGGTATCACGTGTCATCATCATAATAGACCACCTCATATGCATACGACATTAGCAGATACCATAGTCATAATACATTCATGACATCACATCGTATATAAACTATATCATTAATGAATATTGTCAATATCGTAATAGAGCCAAACAATGATATTATACATTGTCTTGTTACACGTGATGGCAAATGTGGTCCAGTACTACAACGACTGCCTCATGATCCAAAGGTTCTGGGTTCGAGTTCCCGCTGTCGCCAATGTTTGTGCACTTGGGCAAGGCATTTACCTCCTCTCCCCCCCCCCCTTAGCTTGCCTCTCTCACCCAGGTGCAATGGGGAGCCGTTCGGAATATGTCCATTGACGTGCCGCCCAAAGGTTGGGCATAAATCCCGGGGGGTATATATCCTTGGGCTTGTAAGGCAGCTGACGTATTCTAGTGGCAGCGGAATTAAATGTAAAGCGCTTTGATACATTGTGCATGTGAAAGGCGCTATATAAATGCCGACATTTTGTTTTATTATATGTTACCTGCTTGCCCATTGTATTAGATAGTGATGCTTAAGGGTTTCTTTATAATGTTATTATTTGTTTGTGATATTTATGTCAAGTCACATTGTACAACAAATCAGCAGTACAGGTTTCTTTTTGAATTTCATTAGGAGTTTTACTTATCTTCATTTCTTGTTTTGTGAAGCAGATGTGTTGTTCAAAATCCTTGTAGCGATGCTTCTCTGCATGCTCCCAGAAGGGCGACTTTAAGTTCATTTTTAGCTTTTACAGTTTCATCCATATCCCTTTGGTAGGCCATCTGGTTGAACGAGAACTTTACTTGCCGTCCCAGTCCAAGCTGGCCTTTACCCAAGGGCCTGCGCTGGTGATCAAATTCATTGGCTTGTAGGAGCAGTTGCCTAAGGGGAGTAGTGTTCCTATCCCAATTTTCTGTCCTTCAGTTTTTTTCTGGCTTGGAGTGGTTTGTGGGTGCGATCTTGTAAATTTGGCTTTATTGCCCTAGGCATTGCTGGAATTCTCTTCAAGTGGTGAGTCGATCTATGTCAGCAATCATCTACGGAACATCTAGTTTCTCCTCGCTAAGTTGATTACCGTCATCTGTGTGTTCTGTCTTATCCTCAGGGATGGCTCTGTAATGATCAAACTGTTCCTTCTGGTATATTGCTGCATATCTTAAGTTATCGGTATGTTCATGTCAAGAGTGGTGGACATGATCTCAAATTTTTGTTCAATATCTTTGTTACCTTTTTAAGATCATCGTTTTCACACTCAAATCATGAACTCGTCCCTTCCAGAACATCGACTCTATTAGTCAATGTAGCAAGGGTGTACTATTGCCCGTTTCACTTGGTTCTGTAGAAACTGCTTTAAAGTCCTCACTTGCATAGATTTCCTTAACAAAATTGGATGATGATGATGATGGATGTGATAGATCCAGGTTGTCAAAGCAGCCGCAGTGGTATAATGGTAGTACATGTAGTAGTATACAGTAGTGATGACAAGGTGCCTTCAGTGTATGATCGAAAAACTCAATCTGTAGATAGCATTAAATGCTTCGCGTCAGTGGTGGAACCAGTTTTTTTCAGGGGGGGCAAAGGGGGGGGGGGGCACACGATTTCAGGGGGGCAAGCATATATTAAAACTTTGTTAGTATTAGTGTATGGCCTCTGTAACTCACTAATTTTTCAGGGGGCAGGGGGCAAGATTCCCCACGGTGGGGGGGGGACTGCCCCATGCCCCCCCCCCCTCTGGTTACCCCCCTGCCAGTTCGCGTGCTATCTAGATATTGAGGAGTTAAGCTTCGCATAGGGGAAATAATTTAGCAGCGTTTAATCTCTAACATGTCAAATTTCCTAACCCCAAGTGTTTAATTTCTAAACACCAAATGTTTATTCTAAAACACCCCCCACGTGTTTAATTTCTCAACACACAGTTTTAATTGCTAACATTAACCCTCTAAACACCACCCTTGCCTTCACTTCTAAAAACAACTGGTTTAGAAATTTACAGAACCTTTTTTTTTTGTTTCTATAACGACTCCACGGAGATTCGTTAGGGTTTCTTTAAGACCAAAAGGTTTGTAGGACAAGAAATGGTTCTTTGTATAACCTTAAACTCTTGGAACCCTAAAATAATGCAGTATTTTATAAAGCACCCTTCAGAGATTCTTGGAAGAACAGAACGAATGATTTATTTGTCCACGAAAATATTTTATAACCACAGGGTTGACACTGCCTTTCACATTGCTTAACTTTTTCAAATCTATGTGAACACTACAAAAAGAACATTCCTATAGGCCTATTAAATTGTGAAGGTTCTTCAATATGCACTTTTAACTGTTCTTTATAGAACGTTAGCAGTGCTTAGGTGAACAATATCGGACAAAAAAGGGTTCTATGTAGAACCTTTATTTCTAAGAGGGTAGATTCCCCTTTCCTAATATACTATCATTAACCAATCAGCATCATGCTAAACATAACCTAGCCCTTCAAATCAGATTTTCACCTAATTACATCCTCTACTCTCTAAAACGAAAGAGTGAAAAACCACCTAAAGAGTGATCTCACTCCAAACAGAGCCAGCTGAGTGTCGCATCATTTTAGAGTGAGATCCACTCCAAATAAAGAGTGAAAAATAACTCTAAGGAAAGTGGTGAACTGATAACTCCTTTTTAGAGTGAACTAGTCACTCTTATAGATTGTGATTCCTTAGGAATTTTGTTTGTTGGGTGAGTATATTGTATTGTAGTTCAATAATTCTAGCATCGTGAATGAGTATTGTGGCGCATCATTGCATGATCCGTGAGACTCATGATTGTGGCATGCATGACGTTGTATATCACGGTAGGCAGGCCCGTGACATGCCTGATTGTGCGTTCTTACATTTGAGCCTAGCCTGGTCCGGGATCCTGGCGCATACTACCGTAGTCACATTTAATATGCTTCTTCTCTCCCACTTTGTCTGTACAGCTATGAACTGTGACCCGACACTACAATATACCACCCGTAAGATATCTTATGATTTCTTCACTCATTCAACTTCGTTCAAACCGTTTGCCGCTGTACGGTCCACTTAACTCGTGTCCTGCCCTGTTTGTGCGAATAGTCACGCGATTTGCGGCGTTTCTGATCATTGGCGATTAGTTCACTCCGAAAAAGCGTATTTTCTCACTCTTTTCGAGCTAAAATCCGGTCGATAAGAGTTCAGATGGGCTTCACCCGAAGAAGAGTGGCATTTGGGGTGAGCCACTCGGTAAGAAGAGGGAGCTCGGTTACCGCGAGTGAAGGTTTCGGGTTGTATTTTCTTTCTCTCTCTTTTAGAGCTAAAAAGAAAAGCCACTGATTAGAGTTAATTTAAATAACTCGAAGTCAGAGTGATTTTTCACTTCTTTCATTTAAGAGAGTACTTGTCAAATCACCTCACAATTATAACTTCATGGGGAATTACTATTTTGCAAACATTTTTGAATCTCAAAACATAAACAAGTTGACTCATTTCTAAGTTTACATCTTGGTGATCCCATTTTTCCCTAATTGTGCAATCTATCTAGTTGTAAATAACAGGTGTGAGCTCATAGGCCTAGGCACTTGGGAATCCCCTGCTCTCTTTTTATCATAAACAAAGTACTATTTCCTGAGAAATCTTTTCTCAAATAAAATTGAGAAAAAATATGTTTAAAATCACAAATTTTTGATGTAATGAAAATATAAAGGTGTGGATTTGGTATGAAGCCCTATATTTGGTTTTGAAAATTTCTGAGGGCGCAACACAATAGGGAGGGCCGACACTATCATGTTGTCCTGATGGTGTGCTGTTCATCTTTTGTGGTCTTTTGCTCCGTCTTTTGCTTGACGGGGGGAGGGGGGGGGGGGGAAACCGGAGGGGGGGGGGGGAGAAATCCGGGGCGGCGTGGGGAGTAGGCATGCTAATGTTTTTTTTTCTCTTAGATTACACTTTTGTCAAACGGGTAATTTTTTTTTAAAATTAAGCAATGAACACTGCCGCCAAACAAAGGTGTTTTTAAGAAATATGGCCAATACCCCCCCCCCCCCCCCCATAACTATTAGGCCCTATAGCATACCATCAGCAGTGAAAATTTCAATTTGTCACCAAAGGTTTGGAATGATATGTATTCATCCGTTATTTTTTTTTCTGATTCTCGCTATTCGATTGGGTCGATTCCTGTTAACGCAGGCAGTCTCGAGTTCTGGTAAAGGCATTTTGATTGGTCATTCACTAAATCCAATGTCAAGGAATTATATTTTTATCAGTTTAAGCGTAGAGTTGTCATAATTCGGATACTCGTATGGTTTGGAAATTTTCCTCAAATTTCAGTTTTTAAACCTCAACTTGGCAATTGATTACTAGGAATCGGATTTATACCTTGGTCTCATATTGATTAACGATTTCTTAACCAATAAAAATATCGCTTTCCATTAAGTTCTAGTGATCATGGAAGGCTAGATTCGCTGGCTCTCAAATGTAAATTCTATAGATTTCGTTCATTAGTTTTTGTTAAGAAGAAACACACGGGGACCCACGTAAGGCCGAGTCGAGCCATTTCCACACCGTAGAACCTCGTCAAATTTCACCGTTCGACTTTTCGTCAAATTTAATGGAAAAATCTGTAGGTATGGTCTTTGAATATTGGTAGGGGCATCAGCAGATTATTGTTAAACCTCATGTTACATAAGTTTTGGGGCCATTTGGAGTCCCTCGTGTTTGGGTTATGTGTAGAATTCCTCCTCATATTCCTCACAAATCGTTCCAAGATTGCTTGCGTGGTTTTGTTCTTGTTCTTTTTTTTTTCTCCGTCTTTCTGCGTCCATTTTTCAACACCGCATGTTTCGTGTTAGTTTGCTACTTGTGAGATTTTTTTGTGGCATTTTTCCTTGTTCTTTACCGTTGTTTTGGGGAACGGGGCACCACTGTTGATTGTTTGTTGTCCCCAAGGACGACACCAACAACAACAGCAACGTGAGTGACCAATGCATGTGTGTACGTTAACATCAACATGGATGGCATTTCATCAATTTTGAGTCATGGTAGCTTGTGACTGTGATATGCCTACTGAAACGGTCAACCAAATTTTGGAATATCATGCGAATTATACAATTTTGACAAATACTTTTTAATAAGGAAAATATAGATTCTCTTTTCTGGAATTCATGATAAGAAAAGATATTTTTAAGCTTTGTTGCAATAAAATATGTAAAATCCATAAAAATTAAAATGTTGAATGTAGTGCTATTTTGTCATTTAAAAATGACAATTCGTCTGTTTACGAGAAATCAGATTTACTTGAATGAACAACACGTCATGGCCTATTTATAAATTTTTAGAATTTAGATAAATTTGGTTCCAGCATTTGGATAGTTACTAGAAGCAACAATGTGTTTTGTTGGAGCAGGAATCGACAACACGTGAAGCGTGGACTGTGGTGGCCGCCAGGATGAACATTGCACCTCGTTTCACTATGCGCAATTGGTCAAAGAATGTGCCGAACCTCCCAGTCGGGGATAAGCTCTCTATATCGGGCGATGTCGCTTCAATCAATCGGCCTCGCCTATACGGCGATTTTGTATCGCCGAATTCGGTGAGGTTTTGCTATTTTTTTAACTATAAATTCAGTGAGCTTCACACTTTAGCCCTAGGGCAAATTCTTCACAAAAAATTATTTTGCCATTTACTTTAATACGACTATCTAAATCTCAGTGTGTCAAAAAAAAAATTCTCGGGACTTTTTTCTGCTACATGAGGTAAAGTTGGGATTTTTTAGAGAAGAAAATCAATTTTGAGAAACGTCCCATTGCCATAAACTCATTTCGGGTTCCATCACCTCAGGGAATCCCGAGTTCTGGCATAAGCTATAAACTCCACTTATGTCCTTAACATGTTTGTCATTACAGGATGTGGAGTTTAATGCAAAACACACATGGTAGTGGCACCCGACAATTTCAACCGTTGAGGGCGCATAAGGTACAGGGATACGCGTCATGAGTAGTTTTGCACACCACACTGTGCTTTTACTAGGGAAAATTTTTTCCACTCGATTTGTGAAAGATAGAGAGTACTATGACTACCTCAATCATATGCGCGCCTCCTTAAGTCTTCTTCAACGAGCAGGTTTTATCAACCAAGTCGGTGCTGATGTGGCCTATTTTGATTTCCAAAATCGGTTTTTGCTTCATTTTGTTTCAGACTTTGACGCTCACCGATCTCCCCGTCTTTTCAATAGAATTTCAATGAATAACATCATATAATCATCACCCGGCGTACGCGGATCTGGCAAGTTTAATTAATATGCGGCCCGAGGGGACGGAGAACTAGGCTATTAAAAAAGTAGTTTCCCGGACAGGTAACCAGTGGTGGTTGGACACGTTAGCAAGCAGGGTTAGCTGGACCAGATAAGATTGTTTTCTAAATGATATAAACCGTCTTCCTCTGGTAAATATCGCAGGGGGTCAACGGACAGAACAATCGCTGCATTCAATATGCTTTTTTCGTTTTCTTTAGTAAGTTGTTTATTGGAGTATGGAATATCAATCTGGGCTACTTGTAGCCCACGTTTCCACGTAGTAACTCTGCTCCTGTATCCGTTCTCTCAAAATACTTTTAAATTAAATAATGTTTTCTTGGTTATTGATGGGTAGGGATGCTTGGTGCCGGCCTTGGTGAAGGGAAGGGAAAAATAGGCTATCATTCTAGTTGACTTAACATATCATTAATATTAATATTTAAATTACAATTATATACTGTAATTTTTGGAGTACTTTTCACTCTTTTTTCCATATCTTACTTAAAAGTTTTTGTGAACAGTGCATAAATATTTGACCAAATTTTACCTCCGAAAATATATTGTATATAGGTATATAAGGTTGAGGCTGTGTAGGTTTGAGTATTACAGTATGGAAAGTCCACCGTTAGGCTAAATGTGATCAACCACATTATTTTATTTCTCACACTTTTTTTTTAAATCGGATCACAGAGGTAAACCAAACACATCCGTTTTGGGGAATTCCCTCACAACAACATCGCCGTTTGAATACTGTGTACATGTAATAATAATTGGATTAATCGCGCATTCTAATATTCTAATTTTAACCTCGCTTTGGGGTGCCGTTTGATTAACATCCAAACAATTGGAAAGCGGCATGTGTACAAGGCGAATCAGCGAAACGAGATTTCGAATGGTGAAAAGTGCATCACGCGAGAAGACGGCTTCTCTTGTAATACGGGCGGCCCCTTGAATTTCCACTTGATTACCCGGGTTTGTAGTCTGTGTGTTACAGACCGGCTGCAAAAGATAACTTGAAACTGGAATCTTTGTGCGCCGCTGGTTTGGTGAGAGATATATTACATTCATATTCGAAAACAAAAACCTCCGAAAAACATATGGAATTCTTGGATTTGGATGTTTTGCAACGAGGATCATTTTGTTTGTTAAAGCTTGTTAGGTCCATGGCCCGATCTAATAGCCATCCTCGTCCCAAAGCCCAGATTTTAACCGAATGGTCCACATTTTGCGTATCAGAAGAAAGCTACTATTTTTCTCATTTACCCTGTGCCATCTTAGGGCCAAGGATGTTTGTTTGGAAGTATGAGGCGAAAATGTATCCAATTTGTTGACCATTATTAATTTACACAGTACTACTCTATGGGCTTACGAAATCACGTTTTCTGCTCTCACATGAAACGCATTGATATCGGCGCAAAACTTACAGGTGGGGTTTTTTGGGTGAAGGCCAATCTATCAAGAGACCGACTTCATTCCTTAACGGATCCATCCCCTACCCCCTTTAACGAGATCATCCCTTAACTGGGTCTACACCTATGGAACCCATTGGCCATTTGAACTTTTGTTTCTATTGTAGTATGGGCCTTTGGCATGACGAACGGCAGACATTTGAGTTCCCACGCTGCGCTGTTGGTGGCTAATTTAATATGCGCATATCATCATCACTCGTCTTTTCGGCCCGCCTTATTCTTTGTTTCAATGCACACGCGGTCGCCCTGTTACGAAAAATTAATCTCCACAACATTCGATTCCTTGTTTTGAATAATTTAAGTGTGATCCTCCAAATAGTGTGTCATATCAAAAAGCACATAGGCCTACGTTGATATGTAAGATAATTGAAATAACAGAAATAACAGACATTGTAAATTTTCCGGGGTTAATTTATACTGTCTTCAAAACAAGCTCTGACCCGTTCGCGCCAGTGATATGTGAGCCAACAACACTTGGTGAGCAATTATTGTACCCCCTCTAGGGCCTATTGGCAATTTGTTACCCTGCCCAGTAGACTCTTTCTGTTGTCGGTGTATAACGTACTGCTATGCCGGTTTTAGTGAAGTATTGTGAGTAAGACCAATGCCATCATCGCATGACGCATTTGTTAATATTTAAATTGGAACGGTTGCAGCGGGATTTCCCGAAGATGAGTAACCATGTTTACCTTTACGCCGACTTTGGGCATGCGAAAGCGGAAATTAAGAATTAAATCTGAAACCTAATTAAGTTGTGAATTTCAACACGAATGTGGCAGTCATCTTGGAATTTTAGACATTTTGGGTGAGTTACTTGTGGAAAATGAATCGGGAGTGATATTTCGTGCATTTTTCTACGTCCAGCTGCCCGCGTTAGCTCAAGCAAATGTAATTTTATGCAATCGAAACTGCAAAAGGCGTCCTGGAAGGCATAACGCAACTCAATGCGACCACTGGAATGGCATTATAACTAGTACATCATGTGTGACTTATAGACTATAATCCGATGAAATATTAAACACAACTGACCAACTTCATCAGTGCATGTATACCCACCACCAATGTTTGGTTTTCGGCGATCGCTGGCCATCCCGGGCTGGGCCGGTACATTGGGGAGTACTTTTCAATCGTGCGCAAGTCTCGGTTTTAAATGCGGCCGCCATAACGGTACCTGCGCATGTGCGGGGAATTCCCATCGAATTTCATCCGCATTTCACGCGAAATTGTAACCAGTTTTTAACACATGAGGTGTTGTGTATCTTCCCAAACTTTGAAATACCTTATCTCTGGACTGGAAAACCTTATGTACTTCTATCAACAAACGATTTAAAGGTAGGTTTTGCTCTACAATAATGGGCGTCTTATTTTTAATGTAATTTGGTAACAAATATATTTTTTTTTATATATCACTACCATGGAATACCTTGCCCCTGTTACCTACCTCAACTTTGTCGATCTCAAAATCCCTCTAATGTCGATATAAGATATCCTGTTTTTCACTATCAACACACTTGAGATCACTATATATGCGATGCATAATGTGGAAAAAAAACTTAAAGAATTAGAATAAAAAATTTTGGAGAAAAGTGCAACTACATCACTTATCACTTCTTCTGCATGAGAAAGGTTGTTTCTCTGGAAAATGATGGATTTCCTACTGTTTTTAAAAAAAACAATTTTGAGGATAATTATTTCAAAAGGTAATTCATTTCTAAGGACATGCTCTACTTGATTCTGAATTGCTTTTGGTATTTTGTTTCGTCTCGCAAGTCTGCAAGTTTGGCTCTTAAATGGCCTGCTGCTCATGCTGTACCGGGAAAGGGTATTCATGTTTTTTGCATAACTCCACATCTGTTAATGACACATGTAATAACATAAATGTGGAGTTATGCTTGCAGACTGGAAATCCCCAGTCACCATCTTGAATTATAGTCCAAATGACAGTGATGTGTCATTTGCAATTATGATTTTGTCCACTATAGTCTCATCTTTAGGATACAAAGGTTTAACAAACAATAACTTTTCTATAAAGAGTGACAGAAGAAGTTGACATCGCGATGCGGATGACTCGACTGTGAGCGGTGCTTCTGCACATGTATTAACGGCCGAAACGGCCTCTGCGCACGAGCAGTAGCAATAAAATGGCGATGGCACATATCCAAAATGCCATTGGAAATATCCGTAGTTCGCTGAGATACCTTTTGTCTTTCCTTCATCTTTTAACCTTGTGTATCATCTCGTATATCAGCTAACTAAGGGTTATGCCGCTGTACATGGACTTGGTACACCAATATCACAATGCCAATTTAAAGCATCTTGCATCGTCAGATTTTTCAAACTTATCTCAACAGGATCTTACAATACTACGGAACAAGAATCCACACGTTGTTTTTTGGTGACGCACAAATCAACGCGTGTCGACCTTTGACCCCCCAAACTCCGAAACTGGCAACCAACCACTCATGACAGTTTTAGGAGTAAATCATTCTGCGTTGAAAATTCATCCAATTAGTACTTTTTTTTTTTTTTTTTTTTACGCCGCTTGATTAACATTTGGATTCTTGTTCTGTATATTGTAGATCACAGAGTCCTGTTTTTGAGGTACGTTTGAAAATCTTGACGATGTCAGATGACATTAATGGCATTTGCTATTGTTGATACCAATCCATGTACAGCGGCATAACCTTTACGATCTGATATCGATAAAGGTCCGAGAATGTCTTAAAAGATGAATGAACAGACAAAAAGTTATGCTCACAGAACTACGTAATCGCAGGCAGCTTTTGAGTTCATTTATGCACTTTGAACTTGGATCTTTACAGAATCATTACTGACGCGGTCTTAAATTATATAATATGTACTATAATCCCGGGTGTTAACAAATTGTGGTGTTTATGATTTTTAGGGTGAAACATCGCCCAATTCGCCGTAGTCGCTCAATCGGCTCGCCCGATTGAGCGCTAATCCCCGCCTGCTCCCATGGAGCTTGTTGGCTTATTGAGGTGTGCGTATCTCCTGTCCAAGTAATTTTTAATGCCCTGTAATCACTGTCAAGAATTTCTCAGGCAAAGCTGAACGCAACGGAATGTTGTCCCACAATAATTGCGGTGTAGGGCCGCACGCCTCCCGCCCAATTACGAATCGTGTGACGTTTGTTAAGAACTAATTTGTGCTTCCTGGTTGGCGCACATCTAGCTTGACACGTCAATAAGCCCCCCGGGCGCAGCAGCCCAGGGCTATGAGACTAATCAAATATAGATCTCGCGGGGTTTTCCCGACGCAAACCTTGTCGGGAAAACGTTTTAAAATACTTCACTTAAACCGACTCAGCCTATTTGGTATGAATTTCCTATTCCCTGGGAAAGTGTTATGAAATCATGAATAATTATTAGGACCACATAAGCGATACTGAGGTATAATTATAAGACAGTTTTCTACAATTTTCGATGATAGAATTGTATTAGGCAAATTTTAGTATACTTCTTAAAGTGCTTCAATTTCTTTCATCTTGCGCCAGTTATTGATGCCAAACATCCTCGTAAGTACACTGACTGACATAAACTGCACATCTGTTTAAATAGAATCAGTGACATTTTGTGTATGGATTTTGTAGTTATGTGAGTAAATGCCAGTTTTAAAAAATGCGTGATGGACCCCTGTAATAGCTATGCTCTGACCTATACACGACCAAAACCCAATATGGAGTGTCAACCTCGAACTAGCGCACATCATGATGCGGTACCCCAATTTTGCCTGAGAAATTGTGACAGTGATTATAAATTGGCTCAGGCCATGATGCCAAGACATTGTGGTTAATAAATGTGGTATACCACATTTGGAGATGTTTTGTTCATAAAATCAAAAGGATACATGTCCGGGCTGGGCTTCCTTAAAATTTCAGGACATAATGAGAAAAATATGAACTTAAACTCCATTTTGGTGGAGTACAGTGGGGGATGATGTTGTTGATTGGATCACGCCACCTTTGATACATGATTCATGGAGAAATTGATTCTCATATATCGATTCCTGATCTTGTTGAATGCACCCCTGCCTTTTGCCGAACTTGGAAAGTTTGCAGTGGCATAATTTATTGTTGACATGGGGGGGGGCGGTTGGATGATGTTGATTGAAATTTTATGAAACAGTTTTCTGACAAAATATTACTTCCACAAGCACGCTCACAATTTTGCCATAAATTTAAACCTAAAATCATTAAATCATTCAATGTAGAACAAAATGTGTGTGAAGCTAAGTGTGGAGAAATTGACTATTTTTAAAACTAATATAGTTAAATTTGAGGTAATTGTGGTAAACAATTTCCCATACATGTAGACTTTATACAGGGACTGATTTTGGCACAGTGCAAAATGGTCAAAGAATGGGAAAATTGCAGAAAAACAAATTTATATTTTTGTAAAATTTTATTCTGAAGTTGTAGATTATCTATAATATTGGATTTCATTTTATATGGTTTCAAATGTATTGAATTTGAAGAAGATATTTTTTATTTGTTTGGGTACTATACTCGATTCATCCGATATGTGACAGTGACCTCGTACCATTCTTGTGGAGTTGAAAAATTCAATGAGGTGCAGGGAGTTAAACATGTTATTGTGAGCAATGTTAAGGCCTGAAATACACTATAGTGAGTTTCCATACATGAATGAAATTGTATTTAGTGGCAGGTGAGATAGTTAAATGACCGGAGTGTCCTCCAAGATAATCCGGTGTGGCACATGCATTTGAATTCTTTCATTTTCCCTCTCCGACTTAATTAGGTCCAAAACTCCAGGGGGACGAACGTATCAATGCGAATCGAGTATAGACAAGATTAGTAGTGCTTAGGTAATATTAAGACACTAGTAGTGATTTGAAAAATATTTGAAATTGCCGGAAAGGAATAGCTTCAAGTGAAGGATAAGTCTGTAGAATTCTCATAAGTTACCTTTTACAGCTGTAGAATTAAACAGAAAAGGTAAGAACACGGCAGGGTTCCAAGATTATAGCTCTCCATTCAATTACGTGTTTTAGTAAGTGGCCGTACGGAAAGTAATGACAAAATCTTGATTCGGTCCGCTATGGGTTGCTTTGGTTGATTAATTTGCAGGGATGTTAGGATACCTGTATGTTACGACATCAAAATATGATTTTGATGATTTTTTGCGATTGCTGATTTAGCAAATCACTGAATGTGTCTTTAAGAGACAAATCAAAAATTGATTGTTTTTAGAAACCCTAGAATGCAAATCTTAATAATTATTTCTAGGACTGCACCTTCAATCTTAACAAAAAATTGTCATATGAAAGAGAATCAAATTGAGAAAATTCACTTGTTAGATTTTGATGTTAGTGTTTCTATTTTAAGTTAGTGTTTTTATTTTTCTCAAAAATGAAAAATTAAATTTTCTCAAAAATTAAACTACATATTTTGCTTAAAAACTTGTTCCCAAAGTTTGGATACCACAGAGCCTTCTCTCTCTTGGTTAGAAATAATTATTATTCCAAAAATTAAAGGTGCTTGTTCCGATTTATGTTTTTGTGTTCTCTACTTGATATTAGAGCCTGGCACTTGCACATACATCCCATCAAGTACCGTGGGAAACAAACTTGCGGTTTCGACGCTATACGCGATAATGCCTAGTGCAACGCCCTATTCAATACTGTGCTAATATTGATGGTTAACCACTAAAACGGCGGTTTTTTGTTTATATCTTGGGAATGAAATGGATTTGAGGGCTCAAATTTCAGGACAATGAGAAAAATATGGCCTTTCATCTGATATCAAAATCGATACTACTTCCGGGTAAATCAGGGGGGTCACAAAGACTATTGGAACACGCACCTTTAAGGAATTAAAAAAAATAAAGAAAAACATAAGAAGTGAAAGTAGCCACTGGGAATTTGGAAAAAAATGTGCACTGAAGGTAATTGGGTCGTCTGCAAGAATTGTCTAAGGCACATAGGGATTACGATGATGTAACTTGGTGGAAAGGAGAGGCGGGGTGGGGTGACATGTTGGTAACCTCATGTGACATTTGGCCTCATTCACAAACTGCGACGGCAGAGGACACCGCGATGTATTTTTCTTTATTTAAACCAATTTCAAACCTGACTTACAGTGATTTTTCTGGGGGAGCATTATAGCCAATAATCCTACCTTAACTGAGAAAAAGTGTAAGCCTAATTTATATCAAATTTTGACCACAGAAACATGTAGGTTGTCATTACTCAAATTGTATTCAGGTTAAAGGTTTAAGGCCATTTGATGTCAAAGGTGACTATCTAGGTTACTGGTTTAAAACCTAGATAGCACCCTTAATAGTGGTTTAAATGGGAGTATATGGATGTATATTAATTTTTTATTCTTGGTTTTTGTTTTTGCAGGATTTGACCAATAAAACTACATCTGGCCAAAAGGTTGTGTGGTACAACACACAATCCGACGGTGTATTCGAACAGCTCAGGCTCATAACAAGCCAACCATTGCTGTCAAGAACCCAAACCAATCAAATAAGCAGCAATGGCAGAGCAAGACATCTTCAGTCTTCTTGGAGAAGACGACAGTAAGATGGCATCTGACATGAACGACCTCAATCCCACATTAGGAGTGACGCAAGACCTGCAGGGACCGTCAACTACCGCTTCAGAACAACCCGATACGCCAAAACAGCAGCAAGTTACAGTAGCACAGAATGTTTTGACTGGGAGTGACCCGATGTTGTCGCAAGGAGTTGGGGCAGCAGTGGCAAGCCAGTTAACGAGTGTTCAGGTCAAACAGATGAATACGCCTAGTAATCCGATGTGGGGAAGTGCTCAACAGGTATCAAAACCACAGACGATTATTGTACAGCCAGGCCAGGCTGGGCAACCTGCAAAACTGATGCTCTCACACCATGATTATGCAATATCAGGCCAGAAACCAGCTAAGGCAGGACAGCCGATTCAAGTGCAGAATAAAACCGTGCAATCACAGCTTCAGCAGCAGCAGCAGTTACAGCAGCAGAAGGCTATACAGCAACAGCTGCAGCTGTCCCAGCAGCAACAGCAGCAAATCAAGCAACAGTTACAGCAGTTGCAGCAGAAGCAGCTGCAAATTCAGCAGCAGCAGCAATTGCAGCAAGTTACGCAGCAAAAGCCGTCCACACAAAGTGGTTTCCAACAACTGCAAGGTGGTCAGACAATTACTCTGTCGGGACTACAGCAAAAAACGGTGCAGTCCTCGGCAAAAATAACACCTGTGGCAACCGGGACCCCACTGTCCCCACAACAGCAGACTATTATTAGACTTCCCGTATCTTTGGCTCAACAAGTTCAGCAGCAGCAGCAGCAGCAGCAATCTCTTCATATAACCCCGTCAAATACAGTGCAGACAGTAACATTACAATCTAAACTAGCCGGTGCAACCGCAAGTGCAGGTACCCCAAGATTTATCATCACTCGTCAGCCAACGCAGGCACAACAGGGTAACCAGCCTGTTACTCTCCAACTTCAGATGCAGGACATAAATTCTTTACAGCGTAACGTAGGGAAATTGCAATCTCTCCCAGGCGGACAAGTCTTGCGCATCCAACCTGCACAACAGCAGCAACAGCAAGGGGTACAAACTGTACTTCAACCGCAGCTCACTCTTACGAGTCCAACCAGAGTAGCTACTGTTCAGCAAGCCCCGCAAGCACAGAGGATTATCACGTTATCCCCGCAACAGGCTCAACAACTTCTTCAACGATCTCAGCAGTCTACAGGGTCAGTAGCACTGTCGCTTCTCCCGCAAAATGCAAGCACCACCACTAGCACTGCTTCAACGAGTAACCAGGTGGTCCGTACACTTGTTTTGCCACAGACATCGACAGCGACTTCGGTGGGGCAAGTTTTGCGTACACTGGTGGTTCCTCAATCAGCTGCTTCAACGGGCGTGGTGCAATCTAGCTCTGCAGGTGTAGCCACACAGAATCTTAATCTTCTTGCTTCGCAGGCAGCTGGGGCAACTTCAGCAGCACAGATATTACAGAGGATCGTGGTCCCTCAATCGGTGGCAGTTTCCACTACCCAAGCAGCCAAACCAACATTAGTGACTACCAAAGCTCCAACTTCAGCAGGACCAGCGGTACGCACATTGGTTCTACCACAAACTCCAACAATAGGCCTGACCACGCAGACAGCTACCAAAACGGTGGTTTCAACAGTGAACACTTCCGGTTTGACACCAATAGCAGCCTCAGGGCTGACATCACTTACAGCTTCAGGGTTGACATCACTTGCAGCTTCAGGGTTGACATCACTTGCAGCTAGCACATCTGTAGTATCATTACCAACCACTGCTACTCCTTCAACAACGCAAGTAGTAAGCACTATCACATCACCAGTATCTTCAGCAACATCTGCAGCCCCAGCAACAGGTACTCTGATATCGACTCAACCGGTTGCTGTATCATCTGGTATACAGGCTGTCACTACCACTGTAACAGGACAGCCGTCGGGCAGTACCATTGTAGCGGGACAGCCGTCCGTCAGTACCATTGTAACAGGACAGCCGTCTGTCGGTACCATTCTAACGGGACAGCCGTCAGCGAGTACTATTGTAACAGGACAAGCAGGTGTCAGCACCATATTGTCTCCTCCAAAGTCAGCAGCTACCAGTACTGCTCCTTTACCAGCTTTACAAACTATAACCCCACAACAAACAATAGCAAGTACTGCCTCAACAGCTATTAAAACCACTCCAAGTACACAGGCACCAGGAGGCAAGATCACTATATCAGCTGCTACGGCGCAAATGCTGGCTCAGAAAGGCATCGTTCTTACCCGCACACCGCAGGGAACTTTTGTTGCCAAAATACCACAGAGTATGTTGTTAAAAGCAGCACAAGGACAAGGCGGAGCAGCCGGTGGAAAACCAGGCACACTGGGCCTCTTGAATAAGCCCCTGACAACAGTCCTGCAAAATGCATCTTCTGCTGGTAGCACGGTGCAAACCAGCACCACTGTCAAAACCCAAGCTAAAGCCAAATCGCAACCGACGATATTGAGCAAGTCTAAAAAAACACCCAAAAGTCCACCGCCTACTGTTGTTGCGTCTGGCGCAGCAGCAGGAACAATGCCAAAATTGGTGTTCACCATGGGTGGTCAGCAAGCCCAGAGTGCAACAACGTCAACCTCGGGGACAGAACAGAAGCCCAAAATGATCATCTCTGTGAAGCCTGGCCTCAGTGCTGCAGAAGAGGTCAAGAAAATTGGTGCGGAGCTGGGGAAGTTGCAAGGACAGAGCAAGACGCCAGAGAATCTGCAGAAGTTGAAGGATTTGCATGCTAAACTGAAGCAGCTGCAGTTGACAGTCCAAGCATCTGCCGTGGCTGCAAAAGCGAGAGTAAGTGAATTGGCCTGTAAAGAGGTCTTGAATCGGCCGTACCATTAATTTTGAATGTTTAAAGAGTGGGTGACTCGATTGTGGTCAGATCTTCCAAATGCTTTCTTAATGTGGAAGCATATCTCCAAAAACACCAGATTATTTTTTAGTTAAATCAGACCGGCTGTTTGGATAGTAGAAGACAATGTGTAACAACTTGGCCCATAGGACAGAGTGTGTGAACTAATGTGGTCCACCACATTTGGGAATGTTTTTGTTTGTAACATCAAAGGAAACATTTTATATACCAATGATAATTTGGTGTCTTGGGGTGCATTTTTGAGCCCTATTGCAGCTCCTATTTAAAGTTGAAGTATGTTTGATCTCACTTCACACATTGCAATTACTTTAAATCAACTAAGATTACATTTTAAACTCAAGGTGTCCTTAGGAAAAATCACCCTACTTAAATTCAATGGAAAATTGGTCTTGACTGACAATAAGCACCTCCAAAGTTGGATCCTGGTTATGGTAATATTGTTCTCCATTGCCAAAAGGACCACTACAAGGACAAGAACACAGCACTTGAAAGCACTGGTCAAACAATAGCATGTACCCCAATTGTGTGTTTTATTGTCAGCCAAAACTAATGCTTCATTTAGTGTGTGGATTACAAGTAAGGTGATTATTTATTGAATTGACACTTTGAGTTTACAGTGAGTATGCTAGACTCCCTTTCAGAATACCAACCTTAGGTGTCCTGAAGCTAACACTGATTTTAAAATGTTTATACACCCAAGTCTCCCAATTCTTAACCATGATTGGGTATCCACCTGTTGCTCAAATGCACTGCCTCCGACCTTAGAGCCTGTTGACTTTGTTTTCAATCTATAGGCCCAAGAAGCAGCAGCATCTTCCAGAAGTTCAGAGGACACAGATGGTGATTCCAAGTCTCCCAAGGATGAGAAGGAGCGCAAGAAGCTGATAAAACAGCGCCAACTTCAAGAGAAAGCAAACAGAATTGTGGCCGAGGCCGTCGCTAAGGCTAAAGCATCTGGACTTAAGGATATTCCCAAGGTAGGAGTGATTTTGGAAGAAGTCATCTAATTAACAATCCATCTAAATTTAGAATACTTGTGGAATACAAATCTTATTCCATGCAGTACTAACCAAAACACGAGCAGTTTGACTAAACCAGTTTCCACAAGAGTCAGTCCACTGACTTGATTAATAATTTTTTTGGACAGGAATGAACACATGTGTGCGTGGACTGTGTGAACCTAGGGAAATATCACACGTTGCTCATCAATGTGCAACTTGTCAAAGTATCTATAAGCCGAATCGCCACATAGGTTGTTGGGCAGACACAAGGTGTGCATATCAAGTAATGTTTCATCCCACTGTAGTATTTCATACTATTTCATAATATTGAAATATTGATAATTGAAAAGGTGACAACCAACGTTATTAATTTCAGTGATCTTTGATGGATAATGAATTTTGTCTGCCAGGCCCAACTTGAATTTCTTCCAGGACTGTTATTTCTACGAGTGCTATTCACTAATCATTCCAACTAATTAACTTATGTAGTTGAAACAAAATTCTTAACAAATGTTAACCAAGTGTTGGACACAATAAAGATTGGCAACTTGGCAACAAGTTGGAAGCTTTGATCAGAATTAAAAGACAAGCATTTTGGAATTTGGACAGTTTGATTTGTTCCCCCCTCTCCATGTGTAGAACAAAGACTCATGCAGTGTTTATAATCAGGTTGGGAGCAGAGACAAAGTTTCCAGGAAATTTGTCAATTTCAAAATTTTTTACTAAGTTCAATTTTATTTTCATCCCAATTGGGTCCCCTTTGGCTAAATTCAATTTTCAGGGAGTTTTTTTTAGCGATACTCACTGGCAGTGGCATCAGTATTCTATCAGAAAAGATATGGATGAGCTTTATCTTGTTTATTTCTCAGATAATGATCAATGTAAACCTGCCAGAAGTTACAGAAGAAGAAATTCAAAAACCCAAGAAGGAGAAGTCAAAGCGATCAAAACCCAGCAAGCCAAAGACTTCCAAACCTAAACAGCCCAAATCTCCCAAGCCTCCCAAACCACCCAAAGAGAAGAAAGCACCACCACCCAAGAAGAAACCAAAGTAAGTATAATGCAAGGGTGTCATTTGAGGTCAAAGGTCATGCAGGGGTCGAATGAGGTCATTGTTTAGGTCAAAATGTAAAGTTGGAATGTTAACTAGTATTTTAAAGTCCTCACATTTGCAAAGTTAATTCTATTCTTAAATGGAACTCAATGTCGGTATCCTATTTGTTACAGCATGTGTGGTCCAGTGGAAACCGTAGGACTTGTGATCATTAGACTGTTAAAGTTATGAGTTTGTGCCCACCAGGGCCAATGTGTATGTGTCCTTGGGCAAGACACTTTGGGCTAGACACATGGTCTTGCTTGTCTCACTTCACTCGGGTGTAAATGGAAAGTTGTTTGGGGTAGTCCAGAGGGTGTATTGAGTTAATCCCACAATGCAACAGTTTTTGGGAATTTTTTTTTTTTTTTTTTTTCCAAAGACTTCCAAACCTAAACAGCCCAAGTCTCCCAAGCCACCCAAACCACCCAAAGAGAAGAAAGCACCACCACCCAAGAAGAAACCAAAGTAAGTACATTGTCAAAGTAATTGAGGTCAAAGGTCATGTAGGGGTTAAGGGGTCATTGTCTAGGTGAAATGTTAAGTTGGATCGTTAATTATTAAAGTCCTCGCATACTCTATTTTTAAATGAAACTTATTCTATTTGTCAGAGCATGTGTGGTCCAGGACTCATGATCATTAGACTTAGGTTTGAGCCCACCAGGGCCAATGTGTTTGTGTCCTTGGGCAAGACACTTTGGGCTAGACACATGGTCTTGCTTGTCTCACTTCACTCAGGTGTAAATGGAAAGTTGTTAGGGGTAGTCCAGAGGGTGTATTGAGTTAATCCCACAATGCAACAGTTTTGGGAAATTAACCTCAATCAGGTCATGTGATCCCACAAAAATCCTATTCTTAACACCTTCAAACCTTGACTTCTACATTCATTTTAGTCCACAAAGCATTAGTACTTAAGAAATTTTAGCATGATCTTGAAAAGTCTCGTGGTTCAAGTACTGATGTGTTCAGTATCAGTATAGGCACATTGCAATGCATTATGGGATTGATTCAAAACGCCCTCTGGGTATAGTCATAGTGTGAACCATTACAGTTGGCTGATGAATTTGTCAATATGTGAAAATGTGATATATCCTGTGACGCAGAATAAATGAAACTTAATTGTACAAGGCGATCTATAAATCTCTTCTTTCATTGATTGATTTTGGCTCATCGCATGATATAATATGATATCCCCTCTGAGTAACTGATCAAAATAGCCTTCTATCTATATTCACCCTTTGGGCCTTTCTTAGGTGAAACACAAGTCTTACTTCTGACTCTGCACATTGGGTCAACAATGACAATAAAGATGGGGTTACCGATTCCAATATTTCTTCACTATATATTCTTACCATCCCATTGCTTTCCTTGTAGGAAACTCCCATTAGCAGCACTGAACAAACTGAAGAAACAAAGGAAGAAAATGATGATGCCAGGGGAGGAGTCGGAGGACTCTGAGTTTGATGAAACACCGCCACCTACACCAGATCATGAATTGAATGAATTTGTAGAGGTAAGTTCTGCAGGAGGTTAATGAACAAGAAATCGTCAAAATTTTGTTCTGTTTTTTATGCAGTCTGGTGTTTGCACAGGATTGATTGGGCATTTCTTATTCAGTGGGCAGGGTTTAGTATGTAAACACGCAATAACATTTGTTGTTGCCTATCTAATATGAGATGATATTAGCGCGTCATCACGCAAGGGTTTACGTGCGTGTAAACAGTTATGCAGTGCAAGGAGCTAGTTTGAGCTGGTTGATTTTTTTACTGTGCGGGATTAGTTTTTTCTTAACTAATATAATTGAATTGGAAATATTTTCAGTGATTAAAACCACCAAAACTAAATAAGAACAAGAATAAAAGACCTATGATTTGTTTCCTTAGTCAAAATATTGGACTACCCATTGAATATGACACAATATTAGATAGGCAAAACAACAAATCCTATCTTTTATTCAACAAATCCTGTCTTTTATTCTCTAACTATACACTTGAAGGATCATATAAGGAAACAAAATGATTACTTCCTAGTGTTAGCAGAATAAATGCTAAATATTTTAATCAGTGAACATTTGAAACATGCTATATAAATATTGGCATTTTTTGTCGCATTACAATACTCTGCATTCGCTCTAGTATTTTGATTGTGCTGCTTTGATTTGTGTGTGTTGTGCTGCTTTGATTTGTGTGTGTAAATGCTGCAATTCCAAGGTCAGCATTTACATTTCTTGGGTGAGACACCTAACACATGCTGTGACGTCACCCTCAAACTTGAGATCGAACAGTGATATTTCCAGTATTTCATTACGAGATTGGGTAATTCGTCACACTATGATTGCATTGATCACAGCTTATTTTCATCAAACTGTCAACGTTGAGCTGTGTGGGTTGAGTGAGACAGAAATTAGTTGTATAGGCCTATAAGTTTACAAGTCTACTAAGCCTGAAGATGCTAATGCCCAAAAAATTATTGTTATACACACTTCAAGTGAAACACAATTTGTAGCTTTGATACTTTAAAGGTGCAACGAGAGATTTTGAGACATCCATGTAAGGTGTCATATGTAGTGATTTCATATAGCTTAGACACTCAAATGATTTCTTACCTTGTATTTTGGTACAGTTTTATCTTAAAAGTGAAAACAAAGGTGATTTTTATATGCTTATATTTCAATAGAAAACATAGGCTGAATTTCGTATTTGCTCCTATACAAAAATAGAAATTTCACAATTTTTGTACCAAAGAAACAGTTCTCAGCTTAATCCTCACAGATGGTGATGTTTTTGATATAAAGCTTTACACCAGTGCCAAATTCAGAATTTTCACATTTTTTCGGGACACCTGTTATTTGAAATCTCTCGTTGCACCTTTAAACTTTACAGAAGAGAAGATCATCTAGAAACACCAACAAGAGGAAGAAGTACACTGAGGACTATGACTTCAACATCACTGATGACTCCAGCAGCTCAGATGATGATGATGACCCCAAAGAGAAGAAAGAAAAGAAAATCAAAGCAGAAAAAACAACTGTCATCGCTAAGGAGCCGGAAGATGCTGATACCAATTTGGAGATTGATGTGGAGACGGTGGAGCCTACTGAGCAAACAAAGTTCTTTGTGGTAAGGCCAATTTAAAAAAAATCCTTTGCCTCAAAGCTCCCGCACACATTAGTAGTAAACCTGTGCGCATTATTTACCTTTGAAGTTGAGAAAATTAATTTTTTCCCCATTTTTATTTTTGGCTTGAGAAGTGTGAAAAGAAACTCAAAATTTCATCAATTGCAAATCTTCATAACAGCTCAAAATAAGACTTCCCCGCCCATATGACAGTCAATATGTGTGCTCCTAAAATACAAGGATTTTCCAAGCGAGATCCAGAAAAATCAAAGGAGAATCTAGCAAATGATCATCAAAATTGAAGTTGAGGTGTGCTATGAAGTAAGTACACGCTTATCACTATGAGCTAGTAAAATCTCAATACCCTTGGCACAGTTCAGTACCTTCCATTCACCAGTGTATTTAGAAAACACCCCCCCCCTGGTTTTTGGGTATGATACATGATACCCAGATCACACAAGGTCAGTTAATGTCAATGCATTAATTAGTACAACCCACTGAAATGTGTCCTTGGTGGATGAGCATATTGTAACTCATAGTGTATGCACCTCATTCTTGTGACATTAAAAATGGCAGAATCTTACAAGTTATGTCCATGTACACAATACATGTTGACAGGGTTGCAGCTAGCACATTTTTAGTGGTGGGTGTTATTTGACAAAAATTTGACATATTTTATAATGTTATGCCTAAAATTGTCAAAATTTGTATAAAATGATTAAAATTGTCAATTTTTTGCCCTTTGAGTGGTGGGCTCTAGAGTTAAAATTGGTGTTGAGTGGTGGGCTCTGAAGCTGAGTGGTGGGCACTGCCGCCCACCACCGCCCACTGTAGCTACATCCCTGCATGTTGATTTTGTGTTGTGAATCATTGGGAAAGTTTACCAGAAAACAGTGTTGAGCATCTGGCTTTAAAAATAAGGGGTCAAAATTCAAAATATCAGATTCAAAAACAATGAAAATATAATAAGACCCCATTATGATAATGTTGTGCGCCAAAATCTAAAATAACGAGTCCGAGACCCCTTGGTGCAAGATAACGCTACCCCTGCCACAAACTGATATGTTGCCTGTCTCTTTTTAACATAGGACAACCCTGATGAGGCCCAAGCTAACATCGTGGAGAAGATCTTGGCACGTCGCACCGTCAAGAAACCACAACTTCCTGGAGAAGCACAAGTGGGAGAGGTAGAGGAATTCTTTGTCAAATTCAGAAGCTAGTAAGTAAAGATTCTTAATATTCAAGTACTGTATATGCTGTTACTTTTTGGCATAAGTGCAATAGCTGCCATGTGATACATCAGTGTGCTGCCATGTATTGGAGGACTCTATCTTGAGTCAGTTGCACTTGAAATGGTTCTTCAGGTGACTGTGTTGCCTGAAGAACCATTTCAGGAGTCACTGACCAAAGACTTGGCATAATAGTACGTTTGATGAGAATTTCCGGCAAATGCCAGCTATTGCACTTAGATGCACAATGATTTTATCAGCAGGAATTTTACAGTAATGATATTCAATTGTAATGTTTTGAGATTGAGGCAGGCAAACTTAACCATTTGACTACACTTTCCTCAACTTCCAAATTTCTTCTTGCTAGTAAATATGCAATGCAAGATGTCATGAGTATGATCAGTTAGTCGGTAGGTCATCCAAGTACTATTGTTCACAGGGTCATTTTAATGGTCTTTCACAAATACAATAGGCAAACGACCTTGATATTGACCACATTCCTTGCATATACTTCTACAGTTCAAATCGATGAAACCAGGCACATGTTATAACATATGAGAACTCAATTCCGTGATGGCGGCAGTAACTGTACAGGTGTATAACATTTTCTGAAGGGCTTCGCTTTCTTCAACAGATAGAGTAACACTACGACAACTTTTTTGTAGCACCCAATGTAATTTAAAGATTTTGGATGCCTTTAAAATTTGTTGGGATTTCAGAGACCAGGCTTTTTCAAAACTTAAAATTTGTCGCTTTTAAATCATTGTTACTCCCAAACACACTTTCACGTCGTATTAGACCAACTTATATATGTAGTTGACATTCCGCAACAATAATACATTATTTTATAATGAATTCGGGTATTTTGGAGCTCAAATCAGGACATTTTCCAGAATGTTTTCGACCAGCTATTGAGGTCACAGCGATTTTGTTGCCTTCTCTTGTACAAGAAAATAACGCATGTTGGCGTGACCTCCTGATTGACTGTGATGATTTCATGTTGACGTCAATAATTAATGATATAACTAAGATCTTTTAAATGAAAGTTTAAGAGGTGATTTTGTAATGTCACTTGGACCGAGGCTGCCGTAGAAAATGCACGTAAGAATCACTTTAAAGTACCGGTTGTAAATCCCAGAAGATGCACAAATCGAGAAGATGGTGTCGACCCCACATGAGAGTATGATGATTTGATTTCAGCTCTGTACCTTCATGGTGAGTGGGTTACCCAAGAGAAGCTGCTGAAGGGAGATCCTCGCATTGCCCAGGGGAAAGAATGAAATAAGACGTTTCAGGGCCAAGCAGCCCAGCGAGTGCTAACTACTGCAAGATGTGAGTCATTGGCCCCCAAAAAAATATTGATTGGAGTAACCCGCCCCCGACCCTAAAATCGTCAGGAAAAAAAAGGGAAAACGAAAAGTTGTTTTGTCATTGTGTGATTTATTAGCTTGCATGGTCACATAAAGCACAGGAAAGTGAATGTTAAAAAAAAAAAAAATCCGCCCGCCCGACCCTATTTTGCACTGGCCCGTTATTCAAATACAACATTTTTATTTTGGCCTTAGGGGCATGTAGTTCAACAGGGCTCCGGCATGGTAGTCCAATAGAAATGTTATGTAGGTCCCAAATCTTGGGTCAATTTAAAATTGTTAATCTCTATGATAAATTTTGGTTTTAAAACTACTGTTTATTCCCAATTAAGGTAAAAATTCTTTTCTGTCGTGTATGAATTAGGGGTCTATATGGGTTGGCAAAATAACTATGCTGTCTGCAGTGTCACATAAAATTTATATGGCTGTGACTGATAAGAACCAATTGTCCCAAAATGTCACAAGATAAGAACACTGTGTCACAAGATAAAATGGCTGTGTCGCGAGTGTCAACAAGTGTCGCATTTTGACCCATGTAGACCTCTTGAATTAGGTTCTAACTATGCTTATTTTACTTTTGCGCGCGCAAATCTCAGTGCCCAGTCATTGGATTTGTCCCATTTTTCTCGCAAAGAAAAAAGTAAAAGCGCAGTTATTAACCTATACCGTATTTGGAGTCATTTGGGAACACGTAGCCAAAAAATGACAGCCCTGCCTTGAGGCTGTTTATCAATATTTGGTCATACAGACAACACTGGCTAACCTAATGTGGGGAAACCTCTTTCCCAAGAAAATGACAGAATAAAGACCAGGGCTCTATTCATAAAAGTTTGAGATGAAGTAATTACAAGAATGACCATTCTTAAGTCCCTGTAATGTGCTTAAGAATTTTTAAGGTAAAATTCATGAAACTGGACCCAGGTATATAAAAAAGAACCGTGTTGAACTTCGTTAAATCTCATGTCATGAATGGACTGACCCTGGTTTAAACCTGAGTCTAAAAGTTAGACACCTTTTGCTGATACTAGCCTTCCTGTTTTCTCACCTTTTCAGCTTGAGGCTGAACCTTTCAATCCTACTATTATCGAGGTAAGAGAGTCTTGACAAGCCATCGTGAGGACCCCTGACAACCCCGGCCACTTAGTCAACCCACTACTGATCAATGGCGAAGCCTCCCTATGAAGAATGCCACCTGGGGGTACCGGAAGACCGTCGCACGATGAAGAAAATCAAGATGCAAGAGAAATACTCTAAGGTGCCACCAGTAAGCGAGAGGAAGAGAGTGTCAAGGGAAGGCCTGGGTCAAGGGGAGAAGAGAGGAATCTAGGGGTACAAGAACGACAATGTCTTGAGGGAATATCAGTTGGAAGGAGTTAATTGGCTGACGTTTGTTGGTTTAATGGGTAGCTAGCTAGTTATCCCCTGGCTTGAAATCAGAGGTGAATATTGCGAGGGTGCGAAATCGTCGTATGTAGTGTTATGTGTATGGTGTTCCCAGTTTGGTTAGGTTTTCAGTTTTTGCATATCCTCGAAAAAAAGTTGTAAGTTCGATTTAAACCAGTCTTGGGGTAAAGGTGCAAGAGGGGTTCCTTCATTGTGGATGATGTCAAAGGTCATGGACCAAGGTAAAGGTCAACTGACGTATGTTCAAGTTTGGTTAGTTTTTTTCTGGTCGTCTTTGAAAAGTTTGAAGTCCGATTTACAACCCTAACTTGGGTCGAAGGTGCGGCAATACGGGTTCCTTACTATGTTGTTGTGGTCAAGGGTCACATTACCAAGGTCAAAGGTACATACCAAGGTCAAAGGTCAAACTGTGCAAGACACACCGTGTGTTAACTGATAGTGCCAGGGGGATACGCGCAAGTTACTTGACGGTATTTTATAGTTTTTAGTTTTTGACAAGATCATTTAGGCATTTTCACTGGAATAGGATCACAGAATATTCTTGCTTATAAGGACGTCATAAATAAAAAGGTGAAAGTTATGGCCTCCTGCCCAATTTCAGGCATTTTATTCGGATTTACCAGATACAAAGATTTAGGAAATAGACAGTTTTAGGCTATGTTGAAGTGGTTTCATGTATCTCTGTCTGTGCTGGCTTTCATACACGAATGAAGTCACAGGATCCCCTGCAGTATAAACTTCTGACTTTCTGTTCTTTATTAAATGAATTATGCCAACCATGATCCTAACCTCAATCCCAAAGTAACCCTAACTCTGATGCTAATTCAAACTCAGTCCTCACTCTAAATAAGATTAGCATAAGGAAATAGCAGTTCACACCAGCCCACAAACTACTTTTGTTTTACGGGGGGCTACTTTGAAGAAAAAAAAACGCCCTCGTGATTTAACTCAACAGGGGCTACTTTGAGCTTGACGAGGGCGGCTACTTCAAGTTTCAAGATTTTTTAAACATCAAGAACATGTTCAGATTGTAAAATGCAATTTAGGGCATATAACATGCAATATAAGGAACTGTGTAAAAGTTTGTATTCAACTTCTTACCAATGCAGACGAATCATGCTAGGATAAGGCATGCCATGGCAGCTAGTCCAATAAAGAATCTAGCCCAATCCTGCTGTTATCCTGTCATTAACTTGTTAAATTGAATGGTTTCTGTTATTTGTAGGAAACTTTTAGTTGTCCAAGGTTTCTGTTATTTGTAGGAAACTTTTAGTTGTCCAAGGTTTGTCCATATATGATGAGATCTAGCAGCTTGCTTTGCATGACTGTTCCTAATAAACTCTTAACCATGGATGGAGTTCACCAACTCTGATATGGACAGTTCTGTAACTCAAGAGGGAGGGGTAGGTACAAGTAGAAACACTTAGAATTTAGAGGTCAATTGAACCAAGATTCAGGAATCAGTTTCATTAAAATTGCCCTAAACTACTAAGTCTGCCATTTAGAGGAACACTCGGTGTTTGATTTTGGGAAAAAGTTTTATGTGCTGGTGCAAGTATTCTCAAAGGCTGGTATCCTGAAAAGGAGTCTAACTTTAGACCCAGGTTTAAATCAGGGTTAGTCCTACATGAGTGGACCATTTTTTCCTTTCAACATACTCAGAAGGTGTGCCGTAACGGGTGAGGAAATTCCTCATGGATGGGCCGGAAATGAGGAATTTTCTCACCCGCTATTTCAATCTTTCTTAGTATGTTGAAAGGTCCCCTCCTGTAGGACTAACCCTGGTTTAAACCCAGGTCTAAAGTTAGACTCCCTTTCAGAATACCAGCCCAGGTAAGTAGGCCCTTCACACAATTGTGTGAAGTAATACCAAAGTTGCTCTGGGATTATCACTGTCTGAGCTTGGCTTTCATCCCCAAATAGTCGCACGATGTCTGAAGTGTAAATTCTTGGCTTTCTGTTCTTGCTTTAATGATTAACCCCAACCTTAATCAATCGTAACCACCACACCCTAAATTTAATCGTAAATCTATAGCTAGTTCAACTTTAATCCTCTCCCTAAATTAATGATTTATTGCACACAAGAAAATAGCAGTTCATAATAATTTGGATTGAGGTAGAGGTATCCATGGGTGGGTGAAGTTCAGGGAACGTGGGGAGTTGTTACAAGGGAAAAGATGCCCATTGAAGATGAAAGGAATGGTGTATATGAGCTGTGTAAGATCAGTGATGCTGTATTTGAGCGAGACGTGTCTGAGCAAGAATAAGATAGTGATTCTGAGGACAGAGAGAGCAATGATGAGAGATGTGTGGTGTGAAGTTGATGGATAGGATGAAGACTGAGGACTTGGATGCAGATGTTGGGTTTGGAAGAAGCGATGGACCGGTTGGCGAAGGTGAATAGTGTTCGCTGATTTGGGCATGTGCTGAGGAAGGATGATTAGCATGTTTTAAGAAGGGCCTTTGAATTCGAGGTGGGTGGTTGAGGAGGAGGCGATGTCCAAAGAAGACATGGAAGAAGCAAGTGGAGGAGGAGGTAGGAGGGTTGAGGATGGAGGATGCATTGAATCAGACAGTAGAGGGAGGGAGTAAGGGCGATTGCTATGAATGCAAGGTGAATCTGGCCACCCCCGTTTTACGGGGACAAAACTGGATTTAAAACTTTGGATTTACTACTTACTACTATACTATATTTCTCTAGGTGTACCATAATCTGAAATGGCACTTCATTTTGCTGTTTGCAATTTTTCTAGAATAACCATTCCAGTTGTTATCCTGTCATTTGAGACAATATACAATATTAATAAATACCTTTCTGTTATTATGTGGGAAATATTTTGCCGTCCAAGGTTTGTCCATATATGATGAGATCTAGCAGCTTGCTTTGCATGACTGTTCCTAATAAACTCTTAACCGTGGATGGAGTTCACCAACTCTGATATGGACAGTTCTGTAACTCAAGAGGGAGGGGGAGGTTGATATAAGTAGAAACACTTTGAATCATAGACAATTGAATTAGGAATCGGCTTCATTGAAAGTCGGTAATTTTTATACACACTGTATAAACCATTCACTTTTGAAAACATCTCCTTTTATGGGATGTGAATGCAACCTTATTCAAATAACAATAAAATCCCATTCTTTTCCCAGTCAAAACTGCATCCTAGCCGATGAAATGGGTCTTGGCAAAACCATCCAGGCCATTACTTTCTTGGAAGAAGTGAGCAAGCAAGGCATCACTGGACCGTTTCTCGTCATTGCTCCTCTCTCCACCATCGCTAACTGGCAGAGGGAATTTGAAACCTGGACTGATGTTAACTGTGTGGTGTATCATGGCAGTTCTCAAAGTAGACACATGATTGCAGAGTATGAGATGTATTTCAAAGATGACAGGGTGAGTGAGTTGTTGGCAAATAATAAAAAACAAATTTAGCCATGCGAGCGGACAGTCTTGTAATGTGTATAGTTGGTGCACACATTTCCCAGTAGACCAGTCTTAACTCGCTACTGGGGACCCAGGACCTGGTACCATGTACAGATGCATGCTTAACTATTATGTCTGGAGTCGAATCTGAGACGCGTTGATTGCTGCGTATACACAGCTACACTTGACCTAGCAACAAGGCATCCTTACATAAACGTAAATACGTTTCCGCGATTGGCTAATTCAGCAGAGGTTAATTGTGCTTTTGTTGCATGCTATGCTCGGTGTAAATACTCACTGCGATTGGCGCAAGGCAACACATCTCAGATTTGATTCCAGCCATGTCTCCTCAAGTTTTTATTTTCATGTTCAGGAGTAATGATGTGGTACCCTTATGAGTGGGGATGTCCCCACTTAGCCAAAGTCCCCATTTATATTTAGTTAGAATATAAATTTTCCAGTCTAGGGACTGAGACATTGGCTTCATACAATGTTTAATGAATTTACCATGGTTGAAAGGTTAAAGAAAAACAATTTATGGTTCTTCCTGTTGATGATCACTTTTGATAAGCTTTCAGTGGAGTGAAATTGTATTATTCCAAGATTTTTCTGCCATTCCGTATGGAACTCATGGATTCAAGATGTTAAACAGAGATGACAAAGTAATGTCTGGCAAACAATTTTAACTGTGTTACTAAATATTTTCATTTATTTCTTGTGCTTTCAGGGTCGGATAATCCCCAACATCTACAAGTTCAATGTTCTGATCACCACATACGAGATAGTACTTGCCGACTGCCAGGAACTGAGTGAAATAGAGTGGAGAGTGGTGATCATAGATGAGGCACACAGGCTCAAGAACAGGAACTGTAAGCTTCTAGAGGGACTCAAAATATTAGATCTGGTAAGCAAATAGAAACAAGGTGTGCCTATGATGGAAAAATGATAATTTTCTGGGAAAAGAGTCCCATTTCCCACAGATTTAACACCATTTTAATTTATTCTTTATCTGAAAAGTTTGTCCATATATGATGAGATCTAGCAGCTTGCTTTGCATGACTGTTCCTAATAAACTCTTAACCGTGGATGGAGTTCACCAACTCTGATATGGACAAAGTGTAGTAGTAAGACCACAATTTTAAACCCGATGGGGGGTGACGGTTTAGCCGCCGACGATCCGGCCCTGGGACAGGTAGTACTGGTTATCAGGATTCCAATATTAGCAGGACCTGACAGATACTCTCAAATACTGAGAAAAGGTCAAGAACCTTTTCTATTTTCTAATTATCTAAAAATGAGACGAAAGGGAGGCATTGCACTGTTCAAAACTCAATAGACTCCTGCATCAGACCGTTATGTGACACTTACGGACAGGGTGTATAGAATTGAAAGTCGTCAACCAGTGTCACAAGAAAAAAGAAAATTTGGATTTTAAAACACCCAACTCCTATAACAAACGTCTAGGGCAGACCAGGTAACCTTGTCAATCATGTAGTGCGCAATAGTTGACTTGAGGTTACTATCCTTATTTCAGGCTCCTTATAATCAATCTTGGTCAAGCATGGTTAATGACAAGGACAGTAACTTGTATGTTTGTGTTGTTGAAAAGTGTATACATTGCTGTATTTACACTTTTCGTGCCTACACAATCCAAGAAATGCAGATGCTGGGGAACAAATTCAAAGTGACCTAGGGACTTTTAAGGCAACCTTTGATGATAATGTTTAACGGTCCAGGCAATCGCTAATTGGATCGCTTAAATGTACCGGAAGTCGTCAACAAGTTTTGCGTATCAGGTGAAAGTACTCTTTTTCTCATTACCCTACGGCTAAAGCTGTTTGGTTTGGAGCTGATGACCGAAATAGCACCATTGGTCGACCAAGTACTGTTACACAGTCCCTATGGGAGGATCCACCGTACCTTTTTCGTTCATTACTTCCACAAATTGTTGCCATAAGAGAAGCTATCAGTAGCTCCCACAATGCCTTGCTCAAATGCAAGTTTTTGTACAGGATGCCGTGAGACCGTTAGCGATGCAACACCTTTAAAATTGCAAGTTTTGATCTACTGTCAATTTAGCATCTTTCATCACAACGATGTCCAATCAATGACGGTAGTATATTGGATTATTATTGCATCTGCCTATCCCCTAGAGTTTCAACCTGTGTATTTATTTGCCCCCACCCCTTGTGGTTAGCACGCGCACCCCCCCGTTCCCGCGCCGAGCTACTGAAAATCTTCTATGGTGCAATATCGGCATGAAACTTTACAAATGGGGGTTTTTGGGTGAATGCCTATTCTATTAAGATGAAAAATGTATACACTATTAATTCGGGTCATCCCCTTTAACACTAAAATCACAAGAAGAAATAAGACTTTTAAAAGGAAAAAAAATGTGACATTTTTGGTGTTCATGTTACCTTCCTTGCCAGATATGTATTCTCCAGGTAAAATAGTGTTGGTTTGCATCATATTTCAAAACATCGATTTCACTTTCGTCATTCCTCCAGGAACACAGGGTACTGCTAACCGGCACACCACTTGCAAAAACAATGTGGGCAGGGAGTTGTGTTCAGGATCTTCTTAAAACTTCCTTGACCCGGGGAGATTCCGCTCCAGCTCGCAATTCAATGGAGGATTTTCTGGGGCGACTTGGGGGAAGTCGTGAGTGTCCCAAGTTGAAAAGCTGCAGCAGGTAAGGTAAACTTTGTTCAAAGTAGAATTCGACCCTGACTGTGCTTGGTGTACAGATTTAATATAATATGATATGTTAGTCACAGATCAATGTGATTGAAGTATGACATCTAATGCTTCACTGCCATCAGTAGTAATAAATATATTTAGGTAGTGGATTTTTTTGTTTCTATAGTATAATTGTTACAATTTTTTTTTTTAAATTGTTTTACACCCTTCTGCGCTAAATGATTTTTCTGGGTCCAACATCTGTTGTCGGCACGTCGTTTGTGTCGTGCCGACTGGTTCTGCATGTACCACCACCCCCCGTCGGACCTCTGACCCAATTTAGATGACGCTTGAACTAACATGTCCTTTGTATCTATCATTACTTGAACTGTAAACAGACAGTTCTGTAGGTCAAAGGTCATACTTTTGTGTTTTCAGACTTTTTGCTCTTATTCCCCTGAAACCTGCTGTACATAGTCTCCTACCAAGTTTTTTTTTGCTTGCCTAGTACCCGAATTCTTTTAACAATTTGTTGTAGGGAAATTGAAGTGAGGATTTGTAAAGTTTATCCAGATGTGATGAGATTTTGCAGTTGCATATATTACACGACTGTTCCTAATAAACTTCATAACCGTGGGTGGAGTTCACCAACTCTGATCTGGTCAGCTTTCAAATCCAAATAGGATATTAATGACTTCAAAGTGCACAATGTATCGTGCTGATATTAGTTACAATGGATGTGATTCATATAGGCTGGTATTCTGAAAGTGAGTCTAACTTTAGACCCGGGCTTAAAACAGGGTTAGTCCTACATGAGTGGACCTTTTTTCCTTCCAACATACTCTAAAAATGTGCCGCAAGGGGTGAGAAAATTCCTCACGGATGGGCCGAATCAGCCCATCCACAAGGAATTTTCTCACCCGTTATATTTAACTTTCACAGTATTTTGAAAGGAAAAGTGGTCCACTTATGTAGGACTAACCCTGGTTTAAACCCAGGTCTAACGTTAGACTCCCTCTCAGAATATTAGCCATAGATATTTTCCTCTTGCAAGTGATATATCGTCATATGAATGCAAGAAGGTCGTAAGTGCAATAGCTGCCATTTGTCACAAATTCCCATCAAACATACTTTTATGCCAAGTTTTCGGTCAGTGGCTCCTGAAATGGTTCTTCAGGTGACTCATCGCCTGAAGACCCATTTCTAGAGCCACTGACTGAAGGAAAGATAAATTTGAGTCATCCTAATACATGGCAGCACACAGATGTATCACATGGCAGCTATTGCACTTACAACTTTCATGCACTCACACAATGATATAGAAAGGCAAACCATTGGATGTTTGTTCATATCTGTAGCATCTAGTATATGAAGGTTTGATGATTGTGACTGTGTCTTCACAGATATTGAGACCCATGATGTTGAGGCGATTGAAAGAGGATGTGGAAAAGAACTTGGCTCCTAAAGAAGAAAACCATCATTGAAGTAAGTTGTCACTATCACACATACACCAAATTACTGAGGTTGGATGCTGGAATATGATAAAGCTAAAAACGATCAGGGAGGGTGCTATTTATAAACGGAAACATGTTGAGTCTTCATCCTACAGTGGATGGACAAAGCTGATGAACACATATGCAGCAAATTATTGAGGTTTGATATGGTTGTTAAAAAACCAAGTTATCAAAGATCATAGAGGTTGCCATTTAGAAATGTTTATGCTGCAGAAGGCATTGCATCTGATCTGAATTAAAGTGTAGATAATCCTGTGTGGTGTCTTATCAAATGCTATGCACAAGGAATTAAAAAGTATTTTGATAATGGAAGTTAGTTTCGATTGGACCTAGAGAGAGGACATATAACTTTGAGAAGAACTCTCACTCATTGTGAAACTCTGGATGGTTATCTACGTAAAATAAATTTAAATTAACCTATACATGAACTGTGTGTAGAGACTTTGATTAATCTGTACGTGAACTGAGTGTTGGTGCTCTGACCAGTTTATAACAGTGAAGTTGAGGTTGTGATCATCGGAAACGAATGAGCCACCTGGTGTAATACTTGGAGAAATCCAAAACTACTGCTTTGTATGTATATAACCATGCGATAAACCAAAATCGTGGCATCATTTGATGACTTTCCACACTTTTCTAGTATTATCAGACACCTTGTGAAATGCTTGAAATAGTATGTTGTTTATTAACCATTCTTAAACAGCAGTGAAAATGTAAGCAATTTCATTGGTGATGCCCGGGTCAATTCGACAATTGAACCCAGGAAGTATGTGCTGCGTATTGACATTATTTTGAGGTTGAAGCACTTGCATCATACCATGTTTTGCTACGTTCGCGCGCATCTGCCAACGTTGCGTCTCTCGTTGCGTATGTACGTTGCGTTTCAACGAATTAAAACCGGCGACACCATTATTTTTGCGTGGGAAGAACTCGGCCTCCGGCCTCGTTCTTCCACTTAAAATAATGATATCACCTTGGTTTCAATTCGTTGTAAAGAGGGTACCGGTTTTCCCAAATCATACCTTTATTCTCTAAGTTAATTGGGCATTTTTCACCCAGGTGGAGTTAACCAACATCCAGAAGAAGTATTACCGTGCTATCTTGGAAAGAAACTTCAACTTCCTCAACAAAGGCTCCAATTCTACGGCTAACCTGCCTAACCTGATGAACACCATGATGGAATTACGGAAATGCTGTAACCACCCATTCCTCATACAGGGTCAGTAAATTTATTGAAATGAAAAAAAAAAATTATGAAATGGGGAAATTTTTTGGGTGAAGTATATGTGATTTGAGTATCCAGATGTGATGAGATTCTGCAGTTGCATTTTCATGGATGTCTATAAACTTATATCTATGGGTGGAGTTCACCAACTCTGATCTGGAAAACTTTCAAATCATCAGGATCAATGCAGTGAATAATACCTTGTTAGACTGTTCTCCAGCCCTGTCAAGATGCTTTGGGATGGTTCCAAAACCTTTAAGTCTTGAAAAGAGTCTATGCAGAAGTCTTTGTGATCAAAATAATCATGTCCATGTCAATGACAGGCCTGTGAGAGTCAGCTTTTTAGCTGATTCAGCATTTTATACTTTAAAAAAAAGTCAAAATTTTAGCATTTTCTTCATTTTCATCCTGTTTTTGACCTCTCTAATCCAAAGTTTTTTGACATATATTTCAGCTTTTTTTAGCTCTTTTTTCAAACCCTACTCGAAGGTCTGCAAAGAACAGTTCCCATGATTGTTTTTTGATTGATAATGCTCTGTTCATCATTGTATTTAAAGGGGGCATTTTGTGATCCACAGCCTTGACCTCCCAACTTAACTAAAAAAAGTTGAGATTTTGACATCACCTGATCCGTTGGCCTAAGTATGTGTGTGTGCCTAATCTTGCTTCAAATTCTTTCTGCTTTGGAAGAAATTCGTAATTTTGTATTTTCTGTCCGTAAATGGACAGAATTATAACACAATGGCCTGTGGGACCTCGTGATACAAACATTTGCTCATAACATCAAAATGCTCCATCAGAATCAACTGAAATTTTGGAAATGCCCGTTTCTCCAGGATATCTTTCGAACTACTAACAAAAATGAAACTGCAATGATCGCGAAATGCATGTTCAGCTGCTCTATCACAGTCCACAATAATTTACGATGCTTAAGTCCTACCTTTTAAAGTTGGCCTGTCCGATTACAATGCATGGTTTTCTTTATTATACACTGCCAGACTTTATTGAAGGACTGTAGAAATAGGTGTCTATCCATGTTTCCTTGTAAGCCCGATATCTTGAAATTTAAATGTTGGTAGGTGTTCATCTTAGCATTATAGATTTAAAGCTAGGTTGAGTTTGAAGATGGGTCTGGTTTAGCAGGTCAGAATTACATGTGGTCAAATTTTGAATACCAACAATTACTGGTTTATTTTACTCTGTACAGCTGGCAATGGGCATATTTTGATAAAATTTGGGTTTGTTCAGTGAAAGAAGAATCCTTTTGTCACCGTTATTAAAGGGGGGGCTGATTTTTTAAGTATATAAAGTTTTCATCTTGATTAGAATGGCCTTCACCCCAAAACCCTATCTGTAAAGTTTCGCGCCGATATTTCAACCCGTTTAATGTGAGAGCTAAAAACGTGATTTTGTAATCCCCATAGAGTATGTGTAAAATTAATATTGGTCAACAAAATGGGGCACATTTCCGCTCATCCAAACCAATCATCCTTTAGCCCTAAGATTTCACAGGGTAAATGAGGAAAATAGTAGCTTTCTTCTGATACCAAAATGTTGACCACTTCCGGTAAAATCTGGGGACGAGGCTATTAGCGATGGGGCCATGGACCTTTAAGTTTGATTTGAATTGTTAATCCTCCTCCTCCCGTTCCCTACAGGTGCTGAAGAACAGATCATGCTGGAGTTCCAAGATCTTCCAGAAGATGAAATGCCCTTCCGTCACATCCGGGCTCTGGTCCAGTCGGCGGGTAAGATGGTCCTGCTAGACAAGTTGCTGCCTAAACTGAAGGAAGGAGGACATAAGGTGCTCATCTTCTCACAGATGATAAGATGTCTAGACCTCTTGGAAGACTACCTCATCCAAAAGAAGTAAGTGGTCGTGTTCACTTTCGTTGAGAAGGAAAGGTTAAGGATTCAAAACATAAGGAGTGTTTGTTATAGTTTAAGAAGTTTTCTTGAAGTCTTTACAAATATTTTTGGAAAGCACATTTTGTTTTACGTCACCAAAACATTTACCTAAAGATCTTTTTTTTCAGCTTCTGATAAATTTACCACAGAAGTGGAGAATGTAAAGCACATCATTAATATGATATATCATGTTAATTTTTAATTTGGTACTGCTGGTCTGAAGGAGCAATGTAAAATGTGCCCTTTTTAAGGCAGAGTTAATGAGTGTTTTACTTTGCTGATTTTCTCTTTGATGTTGTGTGCCTTTGAAATGATGACAACATTTCACACTTGACTTTCTGACATCTAATGATTACCGTTCTGCAAATCTGATCATTGGCATTTGTAACACAACAGATACTCTTAAAGACACATCAGTGATTTGCCAAATCAGAAAATCGAAAAAAATCATCAAAAATCAGATTTGTGCAATGTTTTAACAAGTACAGGTGTCCAAACATACCCTTGCCAAATGATAAGACCAGAATCAACCCTAAATAAGGACAGAATCGGAAATTTTAGTCATTACTGTCCGTTCGGAAACTTACTACAACACGTAATTGAATGGGGAATCGTATCTTGGAACACTTCTCCGGTTTTCTTCTTCCTTTTCTGTCAATTCTTCAGTTGGAAAAGGTTAACTTATGAGAATTCTACAGACTTATCATTCACTTTGAAGCTATTCCTTCCTGCAATATTACAATATTTTCAAATCACTGATAGTGTCTTTAAGAAGTATGTTATGCTATTAAAACATTTCCCAAATTATTTTCTTAATGCAATTTTACATAAGTTATTTCCAGCATTTTTATACATTTTATTGATGGGAGTCCATTGCCTTTGCAGGTACGCATTTGAGAGGATAGACGGGCGAGTAAGGGGAAATATGATAGCAAGCTGCCATAGATAGATTCAGCAAACCTGGTGAGTAATAATTGTTATACTCTGAGTAATAATTGTTTGAACTGATTCGAACAATCGCCTGCATGTGTGCGTGAAGGTCCCACTACTGCTTCTGTAGACAGCGCGTGAAAACACAACTATTTAAAATAGAACACGCTATACGAACGTGTACAGGTCGCACACGCTGGTACTACGTACGCTTAGTTTTCAACAATTGTTATGGCGACTAAGTTTTTTTTTTTGGTGAACTTAGTTGAGAAGTTTCTTAAAATTCTGGAAAAGACCCTCAGGATTGATCCACAACTAAGATAGAAGACAGCCAATCAGATGCTAAGTACTTTTTTTTTTAATTGCAAGAATGGATAGTTCTGTTCATTTAAGGCCATACTTTTGTCGCTATAAATTCATGTGACAACAGTGCAAAAAATTGTATTGGAAGAAATGCATTGTGGGAAGAACAATATACCTCCTCTTGTACATTTTCATGTCTAAGTCACATTTCCTTTAAACGCGGTATCCGCTCGTCATTCCATTCCACGTTCCGGGGGCCAGGGCTATGCAAATTTTGCACAGATCGCGCATGATTGAGACACTCAGCATCGGCGATTGTTGTCAAGGTGCACTTGTACCCAATCACCGACCAGTGCGTTGTACACTAGCAAAATGCCCTACACGCTTAAAATATGCTTACATTGTAAAAGGAATGATGGCTTCTACTTAAGCTAGTACTTAAAAGGTAAAAGCTCCCCTAAAATAATATTAATGTCGGACGATGATTGCAAACCCTGGCAAAGCAAAATCATCACAATAGATACAGGAATATGGACTGCAAACTGCTAGTCAATTTTGACAATTTAATGAAGAATGGCCATGGATAGCCCTCATTCAGTGCATATAATTTATTGTTACTCATATGAGTAATTCAGAAAAAGCCCTACACAGCTGTTTGAAAGTCTCATTTGTTATAACAAAACAAGAATAAAACAAAAAATATCAACGGCGACACACTTTTGACGACTAAATTGGAGTATTTATGCCACTAACTACATCCTTTGTGAACTTGATGAAATTCCATTGCGGGCAAATATGATTTTTCATCAAAATCTAGTTTTACACGTCTTTCTATGGGAAATAAGCATATAGAAGGCGCTATAACGTACAAATTATGACCTTTGTAGGCCTATATGGCAAGATTCCCGCAATGGATTTTTTATTTTTGCGGAGTTAATAGGTCTTGCATGTATGTCCCTACTTATATCAGTTGTCAAAATTGTGTAGCCATTGCTCACGATTGCTCTAAAAATAAAAGACAATTTGCATGGGGTCAAACAGCTGTGCCTTGCAGTGGAATTGACTTGCCAACTCCCAATTGTTTTGTAAGGAGAAAATATTCCTAGAAAACATACTTATGAAATTATTATTTATAACTAGAGTTTTTTTGTTCAGATTTTTAGGTTATGTGCTAAACTAATGGCAATGTCAAAATGTCCCGATGGAAAAGTCACCGATGCAGACCGACCTGTCAATGTGTTAGTCCTGAAACTTTTGCCTCTGTCCTGGACTGAATTCGCCATGCTGTAAAACATCAAACCCAACATGGCCTGGCTCAGTCTGGGAAAAGCCCTGCTTCAGTCAGGGGGTGTCTCACTCGTCTTACAGAGAAATGGAGTTGCAATTGCAAGTGTCTCAACACGATATCCCACGTTTTACTCCACAGATTCTGATCGCTTTGTGTTTCTACTCTGCACCCGCGCTGGCGGTCTCGGCATCAACTTAACAGCGGCCGACACCTGCGTCATATTTGACTCCGATTGGAATCCTCAGAATGACTTGCAGGCCCAGGCTAGGTGTCACAGAATCGGCCAAGTCAAGGCTGTCAAAGTTTATAGGTTGATCACTAGGAACTCTTATGAGAGGGAGATGTTTGACAAGGCTAGCATGAAGCTGGGACTGGACAAGGCTGTGTTACAATCAATGAGAGGTAGTGCTGCTGATAAGGAGCAGGGATCTAGCGTAAGTAGCTTATGAAATGGCCATCGGGTGCTAGCGATTGTCTCATTTATGAACGATTGTTTGATTTATGAATCCAGCATAAATGAGACAATCACCAACACCTGATGGCACCGTGACAGATTTTTTAAAGGTGCTTGTTCCGATCGCTTTTGGGACCCCCCTGATTACCCGGAAGTAGTATCAATTTTGATATCAGGTGAAAGGCCGTATTTTTCTCATTGTTGTCCTGAAATTTCAGTTTTCAAATCAATTTCTTTCTCAAGATACAGATAAAAACTACCGTTTTAGTGGTTAACCATCAGTATTAGCACAGTAGTGAATTGGGCATTGCACAATGCAATATCGTGTCTAGCATCAAAACCCCAAGTTTGTTTCCCACGGTACTTGATGGTCAGTGTGTACAAGTGTCAGACTCTCATATCAAGTAGAGAATACGATAGACAAAAATCGGAACAAGCACCTTTAATGGACAAGTCCCTGATTTCACGGATGATGTCCACTAGCATTGCATATCGCCAGGAGTCTTGCAATCTGTTTGGAAGACAGATGATGGTATGCTGATGGTATGCGATGCACTCAAACAACTTCTGTTTTTTTTACGAGTGAAAAATGCCTTCTACAGCTTAACCACTGGAAGGAAGTTTTAGATACTGTAGAAGTGGAAATTTTTGCGCTACATTAATTTTCGTGCTTTTTGCGCACTTCTGAGCTAGCGCGAAATTAAAAACTCGCGAAAATGTTTATTTTGTGTGTAGGTCTATGTAGGATAGCTGAAAAGAGCAAATTTAAAAAACAAGCAAAAATGTTAAAAATTACAGAAACGCGAAAAATTACACGCGCGAAAATTATCACTTTTACAGTAACCATGAACATATGCATCTGTGCTAAAATCTGACAGCAAGAAAAATAAAAGGTGGAGTGAACTGTGGAATTGAGATGTTTCTATATTCATGCAGTGTCAAATGAAATGGATCTTTCAATCACAACTCTCATTTTCTGTAACATTCTTTTCCCATATTTGATTTTCTAAACTTAAGGTCCAACCATTATCCAAGAATGAGATTGAAGACCTTCTAAAGCGTGGAGCGTACGGCGCCATCATGGACGACGACGATGCAGCGTCCAAATTCTGCGAGGAAGACATTGACATCATTCTACAGAGACGAACCCAGGTCATCAAGATAGAAGCGGGGGTCAAAGGGTCAACGTTTGCTAAGGTATGACACCTCAGATTGTCAATTTCATTTGTCATTTTCATTTTGTCATTGTCATTTTGTCATTGTCATTTCAATTTAATTTCCTTTCAAAATGGTCCAGCCACCAATTTTAACAGTTGTGTTTGTTTGCCTTTGAAGTGATGACAACATTTCACACTTTATTTTCTGACATTATGTGATATTGTTCTGCAAATCTGATCATTGGCATTGACACTTTACAGCTTTACTATTACTACCCCTTTCAACCCCGGTACATCCTATAAAGGTTATAAAACATAGATCAGTGGGTTTTGAGATGACTTAACAAAAATTTTCCCAAAGGCTTTTTAAAGATGGTTAAATATAAGTCAATGCAAAGTAAGCATGGTTTGCATTAAGGCTGTAGTATTATGATTTTACATATTAGCGTAGCATGTTGAATTGTATCACTACATGACTACATTTGACCTCTTGCCTTTGTTTCTGTACCTCTTCACCTTACAGGCCAGCTTCAGTTTATCAGGAGACAGGCATGCCAGTGACATCAAACTTGATGACCCTGATTTCTGGGAGAAATGGGCCAAGAGGGCAGATCTAGATGTAGACCAACTGAAAAACAGGGTAAGATATCAAAGAAGGTATTTAGTCAGAGGGTGTTTTGAATCAATCCCATGATGCATTGCAATGTTCCTATACTGTACTGTACTAAACACATGTCAGTACTTAGGGATAAAAAGTGTTCTAAAAGTTTCAGAACCACAAGACTTTTCATAATCATGCAAAGAAATGCCTAAGTACGAACACTTTGTGCGCTAAAATGAGCATTAAAGTCAGGGTTTTTACGTGTTAAGAATAGGATTTTTATGTGATCACATGACCCTATTGAGGTGAAATTTCCCAAAACTGGTGCTTTGTGGGATTGACTCAAAACACCCTCTGGTATTTAGTAGTGGTGACCATAACTGATTTTGTGTTAGACAACAGACTGCAGCAACATAACTATCCCGTCTTTTCCAAGTCAATTTTTCTTCCCAAATTGTTGGCAACTTTTATTCTGTTGGCAGGTTTACCACAGGTCATTATTTTTATTTTGTCAAGGAACTTGCAGAAATTTCCCACCCCTCAAAAAAAGGGAGAGTTGGTGAATTTTGTGCCTTTCCAAGAGGGAAGAGATAAACAGTGCATAAAATATAGAATGTATCCAGAGCACTTTAGCAACTAAGGACTAATAGTATAACGGTGAAAGAAGGCAAAGACAGCTTGAAAGGTGGGCTTTAAAGGTGGGTGACCTGATAATGGTCCGAGTTTTGATATGCTGTTTTCTTTCGTACATGGAAGGATAGCATAAAAGACATCTGATTGCAAATTTGAGTCAAAACGTCCAGCTGTTGGATAGTAGAAGCAAAAAATTTTTGACAAATTTTCCAAAAGCTCTGTGCCTGTGTTGTTGACCACATTTGGTGATATTTTTAGGTTATAATATCAAAAAACATTTCATTTACTTTAAATTTCACTGGGGTAATGAAAAAAAATGTCAACTTAAAATAAAAAATTGCAAATTTGTTGGGATAAATTGGGGGACAAGGTCATCAATCGGGTACCATGCCTTTATATGTATCTCTTCAGTACTGCGCAAGCCCCTACTGGGTAATTGCGTAGACAGTTGTGCTACGCACTGCTGGATCAAGGGTATAAATGATTGATAATTCAAAGTCCACAATTCATCACAACCCTGGAGGGTTAAAATATTTTAGTTCCTTCCTGCTCAATCCTGTTGATGTTATTTCTCTAAACAATAACATGTCAAATGTTATCCATCAGGAAAACTTCATCATTGATGCCCCACGACAGAGGAAGCAAACCCGTCGCTATGGTAACATGGACATGGTCAACTTGTCTGACAGCGACAGCGACCTTGAAACTCCCCAGCAGCCACAGCAGCCAGAGAAACCGTCCAAAAAACAGCTGCAATCTGGTTGGACGCGTCTCGAGTGTTTCAGGGTAGAGAAAGGCTTGCTTACATACGGGTGAGTGTTGCAGATAAATGTTTAGTGCATCAATCAAATTGAAAGATCCGATTCACCTCAACTATGGAATTGAGCCTTATAGGTGGCTATCTTTAGTTCCAATTGACTGTTTTTGTGTCGCCTGCCCTAAGGCAGGAAGACACATAGGGATCACTTTGTCCACTGTTGTTGTAGTCTGTTGTTGATGATGTCTGTTGTTGATGTCTGTTGTGAAAAAGGGTTAACATTTGCATGTAATATCCACATACTTTGATGGATTTAAACCAAACTTGGGTCACAGGTGCAACATGGCATCCCCCACTTGTTGATGAGGTCAAAGGTCACATGCCAAGGTCAAAGGTCATGTGAGGTCAAGTTGTAAAATAAGGCTGAAATGTAAAATTGACCTCATATGAAAAGTTGAAGTTCAATTGGAACCAAACTTGAATCATAGGTGCAACATGGGATCCCTCATTTGTTGCTGAGGTCAAAGGTCACATATCAAGGTCAAAGGTCATGTTAGGCCTATCATTCACTAACCGCGACGGCAGGCGACACAAGCGGTCCGAGGACCGATGTATTTTTAATTAAATATACAAAAAAATATTCAAAATCTGAGTCAGCCTTTTATTTTAAATATGTGATGCGATCTGGGAAAACCCGCAACATGGTGGGAAATTTATATTTTGAGTTTTTATTATCATTGCAGAGTTTGAAATATTACGTTTCCATAACTGTTTACTTCTTTCTTCTTAGATACACACATCAAAAGTTACGCCTTACACAATCTGACAAAAAATAAGTACAATATAACAGATTTTAAGCTATTTTCTTTATTTTTTCAAAACTGTCCTGTGCGACATGTGGCGGGTTTTCCCAGATCACATCACATATGGATTAAATTACTACTACATCCATATTTGAAGCACTCATTATATAATAGGAGTAGAAAAGTTAGCTTTAATTTTGCAAACTAAATTTAAATGAAATTGATCTCTAAATTTCAGGATTAATTAGAGTATATGATTAAGGTTTAGGATTGAAGTTAATGGTCTAGTATTGTTTGCATGAAGGTAATACTAATTTTCTGCAGTGGGGTGCCCACAAGCTTTGACTTGAATTACTGGTTTTAGAATCGTTTATTGTGGGCCGACCACTTAGCAATCCGTTGTGCGTGTGTATGTGTGGATGTGTGTATGTGTGGATGTGTGTGTGTGTCACTAAAATGTTTTTTTTTATAAAAATTGACCTCAATTGAAAAGTTGAAGTTCAATTGGAACCAAACTTCTGTCATGGGTGCACCATGGGATCCCTCATATGTTGATGAGGTCAAAGGTCATAGTGCATGCCATTCAATGGTATACTACTTCACTGATGTGATGAGACTTGGCCAAGTTCCATTTCATGACTGTTCCTAACTTTGCTAAAACGTGGATGGAGTTCACCAACTCTGATCAGTGATAAGATGTTTAACTGCCTCAAAGACTGTTGTATACATACTTTGAAAGCTTATTTTGTATTGATTGCATAATGTTGCTAAAATAATTTTGACATGCAATCAAAAATAATACTGTGTGTGCATTCAATCATAATATTATCATACAGTTTGTTATTCAAGCACAAGATAAGAAATTTAAAGGCACTTGGAGCAAAAAGATCCTGTGTGAGAGAAAGTACACTTACGGTATCATTGGAGAGAACTAAGTTTGTGCGACTCTCCATTTTCCAATTTAAAGTATAAAATTTTGAAAGATTAAACTTTACGCATTTTACTCTCTTGGCTTGATCCCCAACAACCAAGCAGTAAATCAGGAAATTGAAGGCTGACTCAGAGATTTCAAAATATTTTTTGGAGTGCCAATTCAAAATAGTCGACTATACTCTCTGTCAAAATTCCTTTTTTCTGTGCCAAGATTACGCCAGCATTCCCGCCAAACAGAACCATGACAACGCGTAAAGGAAATACATAGATGCGTGTTACACCAGCAACTCGCGCGCGTATGTAGACGCCTATTTCAGAAAAGGAATTGTGACGGCGACTGTAGCACTAAAGATAGTCATCTAGAATGCTCAATTCCAAAGTTGGAAATGAATTGGATATTTCGTTTTGATGCAGTAAACATTTCTGTATCGTAGGATACTCTGTATAACAAAAATTCGGCATCTGGGAATTTCAACTGAAGTTGTGATTTCTATATGAAAAACATCAAGTTGAGCTTGGCTATTTCACACAGTCATTAGTATGTGGACAAGCATTAAAAAAAACACGATTGTCAGAAAAATGAGGGTGTCATCCTTGGGAAATCTCAGAGTCAGCTTCTAAAGGGGGATGGCCCGATTTGATTATATAAGGTTTTTTATCTTAATCGGATGTTCTAGACCCCAAAACCCCATATGTAAAGTTTTGCCACAATATTTCAATCTGTTTAGATGTGAGAGCTGAAAATGTGATTTTGTAAGCCCTATAGAGTACTGTGTAAAATTAATATTGGTGTACCAAAATGGGGCACATTTTCACTCATAACATCCAAACCAACATCATTTAGCCCTAAGATTTCACAGAGTAAATGAGAAAGTGTTTTTCATCAGACACCAAAATATTGACCACTTTCGGTAAAATCGGGGGTTCTGGGAATGAGGCTTTTCGCGATTGGGCCATGTACCTTTAAATGGCTGTCTAGATTTGAACTATGATTAGTCTGAAATATGTTGTCTATGCTGAGCGAGTTTGGATCGTGGCCATGAAATGAACTCCTGTATGTGTGTTGTGTGGTAAAATTGTTAATCCTTGAGTGATTGATTCATGTATCAGTATACAGAGTGAATAAAAAAAAAATGTGCATGAAAGATGCAAAATTTAACCCTGACCTGTTTACTCAACTGTGACGCAGTTGATATTTTCCTGATCTGCATATTGTTGACTTTCTATGCTGAAAAAAATGAAGTTTTGTGGAGAAATGAGATAAGTATGAAAGATTTTTGTGGCTGATCCATTTTTCTGTCAATTATTAATGTGAAATCTTGATCTTACCACACTTTCCTTTTCAAAGAATTTCTTTATTGAGTGACTGTTTTCTTGGCCAACAGGTGGGGTAGGTGGAATGACATCATTTCAACCACAAGATTCAAGAGGAGACTTGGAGAGAAAGATATAGAGGCAATATCAAGAACAATGGTAAGAGCAGTGCTCCAGTAGGTGAACTGCATTGTGTTACTTTCATTTAATAACTCATAACACTTAATTAGCTGAGGACAAAATTAGGTGATAATTTCCTTGATGAAAGCATGAATGGGTGGCTACACAGACCCAATAACACGCCCACTTGCCTACTTTGAATTTGGCACAAGCGCTTCTACGTATACAGTTATGCCTTGCTATCCAAGCCTTGCTTTGATTCCAAAATGCTTGTGCGAGAAGAGTTTATTAGATTGACAGAGTAGGCGACTATAATGACTCGCAATATTTCTGAAGCAAGACCAAACACGTGTCTGTGTGTGGAAATATGATGGGCAGTACTCATTTCTCTGTTTTAACCAATCGCGCACCTTTATAAACTGCACTCTTAACATAGCTGAGATTTTATCCTTATCTGAAGCCTTGGCGTAAAGAGACATGAGGATATTTCCAAAAAGTGCGCCCCATGTATTTCAAAATCTTATTTTTGTTTGCGTATTTAAAATGTTTCCAAGATATTGGATCATGCATGAAGTGAATAAGCCCAAAATGCCATCTTTATATAATAAAAAGATCATTTAGTATTTTCTGGTGTCCACAACAGAAAGTCCCAACCTTCTTTGGCTTCGCTATAGGGACGATTATAGAACAGCTGGCAAGTTTAAAACTTAGTTTTGTTTTGTTTTTTTTACTTGTTTAACCTTGAATTGTTCTCGGTAGGTGTTCTAAAACCATTCAGGTGCAAATTCAGTGAAATTGGTTTTCCTCAGAAAATCTCCCTGTGTCTCTTTAACAATTGTACCTAATCATACTTCAGATTCAGTTGTCTCTGTCAGAAATTTCTAATTTTCTTTTCTCCTCCTTTGCAATATATCATGGTTCTATGTATTTGCCATGATAATCATGTACACTGTATGTATTTTCTTATAAAGTGTTCCTTTTCTTTGATTGCAGTTAATTTACTGCCTACTGCATTATAAAGGTGATGAGAACATCAAGAGTTTCATCTGGGACCTAGTCACCCCCTCCCCAGATGGCACGGTTAAAGACTACAAGAACCACAAGGGTTTGTCGGCCCCAGTCCCGAGGGGCCGTAAGGGGCGTAAACCCAAGAAGGAAGAGCCCGTCATCCCTGCCATCCTGGAGTATGACTTCAATAATAAGGACCAGGATCCAGAGACCTTGTTGACTGATCAGGGGTATAAGAACCATCTTAAGAGACATTGTAATAAGTGAGTATATGTGTGAATCAAAGTTACTCTAGTTACAGGATAGAATTAGGCAAGCAATTACATGTATTAATTAATTTGATATTGATTGGGCTCTCTAAATATTATCCCTCTGGCGTGAAAAGCAGAGGGGGATATTGCGAATGCGCGCATGTCCATATGTATGTGTGTATGTGTGTGTGTTCCAGTTTAATTCTGTAGGTTTGGTTAGGTTTCGTTTTTTTGTTTTCTTCAAAAAGTTTAAGTCCGATTTAAACCAAATTTGGGGTTAAGGTGCAGTAGTGGTTCCTTCATATGTGGATGATGTCAAAGGTCATGGACCAAGGTCAAATGTCATCTGAGGTCATGTTCCAGACTGCCCTCTTGCCAGGGGGATGACGCAAGTTTATGTGCAGTATTTTTAGCTCAGCATACGTAGTATGCAGAGCTATTGTTATGGCAATGTGTTGACTCTATCTATCTATCTATCACTCTGTCTGTTCACACTTGCCATAATGCGTCTTGTTGCCAAACGCTTGGGCCGATTGCAGCGAAAATCGGTCAGAATAATCACTGACCCAAGGCCCATGTGGGGTGTTCACAGATTTGGGTGAAAGGTCATGTGGGCCGATTAAAGGGGCATTCTTTGAAAATCAAAATCCTTCTTATGCCACAAATCAATGACTAAGTAATCACTAGACTTGATCAGAAGAACTGCTGACCCAAGGTCCATGTGGGGTGTTCGCAGATTTGGGTCAAAGGTCATGTGGGCCGATTAAAGGGGCATTGTTTGAAAATCTATAAATTCCTTCTTGTGACACAAATCAATTTTTATAATCACTAGACTTGGTTAGAAGAACTGCTGACCCAAGATCCATATGGAATGTTCACGATTGGATCAAAGATCATGTATAGACTGATTAAAGGGGACATTCTGTGAAAATATATAAATTAGTCTTGTGCAACCAAATCAAATTGATATAGAGGGTATGCAATACTACGTCACAAGCCAAAAACACCTCTGCGTAAGACCCACTTTTCTACGGATGGCCGAGCAGCGACATGTGGAGGACAACCTGGAGAAAACACTGGAGGTAGCCCCGGGAGGTAGCCTTCGCTGCGCACTGGCGAATACGAGGTAAAGCCACATAGACACGGCACTTTCAGCGGTGTTTAGGTCTATTAAATTTCCTAATGAAATACCAAGTTAATTAATCCTTGCTATCTGTTTTTTAAATACGTTTTATATTGAAAAAACACAGATTCGTATTAAGTGAATGAATTCTCCACGAAAAATTGCACTTAAATCAGCAAATTAACTGGTCTATACAGTTCAGATTTCCGTTACATGAGAATCATAAAAAACGGAATAGAAACAAACCGGAAGGAAGCCAATTTCGGCTATTCGTGCACTAAAATTTTCTGCATGGTTCTTCATGCAAATCAATTGCTAAAATTAACAGGAAAATTATAGATATTACTTATCATGATCTATGACACATTTTGTAGCAATATTAAAATTCTAGCCCGGAAATATGATTGTTTGTTGTTTATAGGCTGTGCGAGAATAGTTCCACAACGGAACACTACTTCAAATTCTACCGAGCTTTCCGGTATGGAAATCCCCGCGTGACGGCGCGGAAACAAGAACTCTCCCGACGAGAGAAAACGGCGTTGGCGATTTTTTTCCACAAAAATGTATTACCTTTTACCAGTCAAAGAGGACTATTACTATTTTATTTTCTTTGCGGGTGTTATTTTTGTTATTTGGCATTGGTGTGTTTGTTTTGGTTTAATTTTGTTTCGACCTGGTTTCGACGGCTTCGCTTGTGAAGATCATGTATAGGCGTAAGTTATCTCGATAGAGTAAAGATCCTGTTGTTAAATTTACGTAGTTCTGAGTGGCCTCGATGACAAGTGCATTCACAGTATCTTTACCTATTTAGTTTTTCGACTATTACACATACTAGGAGGGCCGATTGGGAGTGTGCTGTATGAGAATGCGAAAAGCTCCGTTTGTTAATGGGTTGTTTTCATAGCGTGTTTTTAATATTCAAACAAAAAATGCTATAGGAAAGCAAAAACTGAAAATGTTAATAAACAACATTTAACTTGTACTAAACAGCTCAAAAAGTACAGAGAACATTCTAGCATGCTATTCAGGCCTGTAACAACGCCCTGATTTCTTGCAGCCCAACCCGCAAACAATTTATATGACCATGGTATGACTTTCGTAGGAATGAAAAAATGACCCACTACATGTGAGACACTTTTTGAGTTTCATGGATCAGCCGTGTGATATTACTGTCGATTCGGAAATTTATCTCAGGATTTTTCTGTGTCATTGGGCTGGTTGTTGGGATAAGGTAAATATTGATATAGTGAGATATTCGTTCTTGTTACTTGTAAGTAAATTCGGGAAATTTGAAATACTTTGACATTCGTTCGTGAATGGTGTATACAGCGATATTGTGTACAAACAATTGTACAAACATCACTGGGGTTGTCCTCCACGATGGCGGCCAGTCAGGCGTAGTACGTAACTAGGGATATGTAATGGCATTGCTAGGATTCAATAGCCTATTGCATACCCTCTTGTAATTTCACTAGGACTTAGTAAGGAGAAAATGCTGTAACTTGCTAAATGCGTTCATGTTGCTGAACGCTTGGCCGATTGCAGCGAAAATCAGTAAGAATAATCATTGACCCAAGGCCATGTGGGGTGTTCACATATGGTAGGAGGATGATGAAACTTGGGGGTGTGGTCAACAGTTCAGCGCCAAACTTTCGAGGTATTTCAAGGTCATGCAGGGTCATCACAATCTTTTCCTGAGATCTTAAAATTATTGTTGCGTTTTGTTCTTACTAACCGCACTGTGCGGGGGACCTTTTTGGTTCAAGAAAACCGCCTTGTCAAGATTAATGTCTCCACAGTGGAAAATGTTGTGACCCTCTGGATAGTGTCAAATAAAAGGACGAGAAGAAATAAAAAATACTATTAAATGTAAAACTGGGAGGGCTACTTCGAATTGTTCTGACTTGCGTATGCATGTGGGGATTCTCAAAGGTTAATATCTGCACAATAGAAATGTGTTCCCCCAGAGTGGTGTGCAATACTAAAAACCTGCTGAGCTACAGCACCATTGGTGCTCTTGTTTTAGATATGTGATGAAGAGTACAGATTGAAGGAAAAGCAGTTATTCTAAACTAGTGTGTGTATGCAAATGGCATTAAAAGTTATACGAGAGGCAAGAGTGGTATTTAGGTGTTTTTTATCTTGGGAAATTGTCCATAACAATGGTATACCAATTTGTATATTACTCCTTTTACACACAGGTTTTGTTAAGGTTAGACTACTGGTATTATCTGAAGCAAAAGTGATAGGGGAGTTAGTGGATCAAATTGGAAATGGGTGTTTATACTAGGTGAGTATGGGGTTTCCTTCTATTTTGTGGTTAAAAAATAAGTAGCTAATAGGCTGAACCAATGAGGAGTAAATCAATTTGTGAAAGCACAGTGCAAATTTAAGGGCATGATTCTTGCAAATTCCTTGTGGAGTGTGTGGTGTATGTTCACAGGATCAAAGTGAAATTAGTGATGGAGGAGTGGAAGCACATTTTTGTAGAGTGCCCCCAATTTATTTTTAGTTTTTGAGATTTTTGTAGTGTTGTTGGAAATTGTCTTGTAAATTGTACCTGTTGGCCTAGTCAAGGCTTGAAATAAGCAGGGGCAAGGGGCAAATTTACCCCTGCTAAAAGGCAAATGCCCCTGGTTCTGAAACAAAACTGTGTACATTGGTATAGACCAGGGCAATAAAATGTTAAAAACACCAAAAATTGCTCCTGGATCTGAAATCCTTATTTCAAGCCCTGGGCCTAGTGGTTAGAGCATATCCACCTCACAATTGGGAGGCAGGGGGTTTGAATCCCAGACTGAAAAAATGGTACCTGCTGCTGCCTTGTCAGGCACTCGGCATTTAAGAATAGAGTAGGAAAGTTGAAAACACAGAGCTTCTAGTAGACTAACCCCTTACTGTAGCTTTCACTGCATTCAGCAGAAGCGTGGCCTAGGGTTATGGAAACAGAGATAGGCACTGACCTATGCACCATTTGGTGTGGGGGGGACTCTAACATTTTAACTTTTCAGATGTGATGGCGGGAAATTTGGATAGTCAAAAACTTTCTGTATTCAGGTAGGATAACAAAGCCATTGGGGTTAACACTAACCATTTGTTTATTTATTCCTGCTAATTTGTGTTGATTTTATTTGCAGTGATCTTCCAATAGCAATTCCCTCACCAGAAGGTGATCCTCCCATTCCTTGGTGGGATGAGGATGCTGACAGGTCTCTCATGGTGGGCGTCTTTAAACATGGTAAGACACAAGTCTTCTGAGTTAAAGGGGGATGGCCCAATTTAATCATACAAAGCTTTCTTGATTGAATAACTTTGACCCCAAAACCCCACCTGTAAAGTTTAGTGCCGATATTTCAATCTGTTTTCATGTGAGAGCTAAAATGTGATTTTGTAAGCCCCGTAGAGTACTGTGTAAAATTAAAATTGGTTGACCAAATTGGGGCACATTTTCATTTTCTTTTCAATATTGACCACTTCTGGGAAAATCAGGGGTTCTGGGGACGAGGCTATTTGTAATTGGGCCATGGACTTTTAAAGATGTATTTCAGGATTGCCTTTGACTTCCTTCAAAAAAGCTGAGATTTTTATTCCTTTTGAAACTCTGGATTAGATGATGTATAAATACATATGAGCCTTTTCACAGTAAACCCAACACCAAATGATCACGTATGTCAAACTATTTCAAGCCTGGAAAAAGCAATTGCGATTCTTTGCTTTGAGAATGTTAACACTGGCATTCCATTTTCCTTGTAATAGAGAGTTAGTTGTGTAAATTTCAACACCCTAAGTGAAACTTTTAAAATTAGCCTGCAGCAAGTCTCTGGAAAAAGTAATGGTCGAATTTTGACATACACTGTTCAACGGTTACTTACAATTTCACGGATGGGCTGCCCCTCCATGAGGAATTTCTTTTAACCATTACATTCAACTTTCAATGTATGTTATAAGAAAAAGGTTCACTCATGTCATGGTTTAAACTCAGGTCTAAAGTTAAAACTCCCTTTGAGAATACCAGCTACAGTCATTTGTAGAAGAAATTCTGTAAGGCCTAAAAAAATTTGTTTGATTGGCGTAACCCGACCGACCCTATTTTTACCGCCGACCCTAAATATTTTTATTTTTTTATGGTCATGAAAACGCTGAAATACAAAAACAGGAATTTAATGACGTCATACTTCGGTACTCTAAAGGATTGCAGGACATTCAAAATGACAAATAAAAAGATGTGTTACAGAAAAAGTGAAGATGTGCCATTTGTTTTTGTATGTGTGTCATATATTTTGTGTTCTGGTATGTGAAACATAAAAAAAAAAAAAAAAAAAATTCCAACCTACCTACCCTATTTTTTTTTCTATGTTACGCCAATCAAACAATTTTTTTTAGGCCTAAGCTTAATGGAGAAATGTAAATAAACATTTGTGCAGACCAGTGCAATGGAACATTGAGTCAACTAAAGCTCATTTTAAAGATTATTTATGAATTCAACTAAGAGAAAAGCAATGATCGGAATAGCAAAGTACACATTTTAATAACAAAGATTTACATCAAATTATTTTTAGGAACAGGTGATAAAAAGTGATGTTACTACTAGTGTCAGAATGATTAAAATTTACTAGGTTATTGCACTGTTTGTTCTGCAAGGATAAAAATTTCTGTAATAAGTACTTTGGCATCAGTATCAAAGTTGTGATTTTACAGATTTTAAAATTTAAGTCACATTAATTTAGTTCTACATAGTGTGTGTATATTGCAACTTGTGCTTTTGAATAAGTAGATGCTTTTAGTTTATAGCTATAATTTGTCCACGTCCAAGAGTTGGCAACAACTTCACGCTACATGTCTTTGTATATTCTCGTAAGCATTTCAAATGTGTGTGGGATATATCGCTATAATTCTGAGGAGAGCACGAGCATTTGAAGGTTGTATAGCTTAAAAACATGTAAACTCGAGACGTAACAAAGCATATTGTAGACGGGTCATCCTTAGTTTAACCTGCAGTACAGATGCATTATCATGTGAAGCTATAATCATGAAGGAAGAAAAAGCTTTGCTGATAAAGGGTGGGGTTAACAGTCCACTGTGGAATGATGATAGCATGCTATAATGAGGGTCCACACAGACTGCATGCCTTGTGTGTGGATCTGTGCTGGGACTCAGTGAGTTAAGTTGAACTTCTCAGTGGTGGGACACTGTTTCTGACCCAGTCCCCTAGGCCGCATAATAAAACTGGCCATAAATGATTGTCACCATTAGTTAGCATCCGAGGGTCCTAAAGCTTTTACAATCAATGTTTTTGTTTGTTATTGGGTATATACAGGTTACGAGTGTTTCCACATTGCATGCGTACTGACCCAATGCTGTGCTTCCTGGAGAGATGTGGTCAGCCGAGATCAATCTGAAGATAGGCCAGGAAATTAAATGTATGTTTTTGTTGTTTTTGGGTATACAGTTTGAACGTTACATTTCAATGCCGTACTGACCCATTCTTTGCTTCCTGTAGAGATGGTGGGTCAGCCTAATCAATCTGAGATAGCCAGGGAAATAAATGATGCCTTTCAATGACAGGTGAGTGAGATGTGACAACTATAACATAACAAATTTGTCACTTAAAATTCTTCCATTTAACTCTGTAGATACTGTCAACCAATCAGAGACATTTTAAAAAGCTGAAAACACGTACTGTGCACAATGATCGACTTCTCGATCAACAAAGTGTGACGTCAGTACTGATATGTGTGCTGCAATTTACGTCCCAACGGCCAACGAAAATACGTACGTAAAAACCAGGCATCGACCGCGTCAAAAGGTCGTTTTACACCGCAAAGAAAAGCTGTGTTTTTATCGGATTTTGTTGGAATCTATACTGGGTCACGGGTTTTACTTGTTTTCATACATAATTTAAGGATTTTTCTGAATGTCCAAACCCCTAAATAACCTCATGATATGCTAAGTTCCTTGAAAATCCGTGGCAAAGATGGGCATTGTAGCAAGCCCAAACAAGTGATTGCGCCTTTTTTGCGTAAAATAGCTAAACTAGAATAGAAACCTGGACTGCTGATCGTGCTGTAGATAAAATGGGCGTGTTTGCTGAAGCGATGAAAAGGACGGAATAAAACCGTCTTTTTCAATACATTCATAGTGACCCGAAGGAGCTTTTTAGAGCAAGTGATTAGCATTTGAACCAAAAATCGATGTTGGATATTCATAGATTGCCCCCGTATGAGCCAGACTAGCCATCAGTAGGATGAATATTCGCCGGTCACCGAATCTCACTCAGCTCAGTGCGAGTCATTGATCGTGTACGGTCCATGTGCACTGACGGGGTGAAAAGCTTGCGAAGCGGATACGTTGTGGGCAAGCAACAAATTGGGAGTTTCCAGTTACTTTTTAATTGTATTGCCGGGTTTGCAACTGATATGCTTGATTGTTGGCATCATATCAAGTCGGTTGCTTTCATTGTCTAGTAATACAAACAACCGCATTTCCCCATACACATATCACACTGTGCATGCAGCTGGCTACGACTAGTCTACGTCATGACAGTACTACGGGTCAACACAATGTGCTGAAAGCGGTTAGGTTTTTTCTTTTACTATAATAATAAGCCTTTATTTTTTTTATCCGAATTTTTTTTTTTTTTTTTTTTTTTTTTTTTTTAAAAAAAAAAAAAATCAAACTCAAGTCACAAACAAAAATACCAACAGAACTCACAAATGACTTCTTACAATCATAGACCAAATTCTCTAAACCATGAATATAATATAGCCGATAATACACCCACCAAAAAAAATCCCCCATTTTAAGTGATCGTGCTTTAATTTCATTGGAAAAATGACACTTATAAAATTAACACTAAAAATTGAAAGTCCAACACAATTACTCATTTTTTGTTTGTTTTAATTTGGCATTTTTCTTCAACTACAATTGGATCCGTAGTGATAGAATCATATATTTGGCATCAAATTATTCACTCAACAAAAACATCAACCATTTTGGAGAAATTATTAGCCCTAGACACATGCAGACTATTATTAAAATCACCCAAAAATCACCCATTTTTTTTAAAATGGCCTGCCCTTCGGCCAGGAGTTTTAAAGGTTGAAAACCGATGGCTTATTTTAATTGGTTCCCTTATAGGGTATGTTACATATAAAAATAATAATAATACCTTCTTATTTTTCCCGTGTAAAAAACATGTTTTCAATATCCATTGTTCTTCATATTGTTCTTCCACAACTCCTTGATAGCACACATCATATCAACTTTACAACTAATTAACACCATCCAATAATATTTTTACAAGTTTTAAAAAGTGGAAGAGTACCGAATGAGTAATTTTTAGCAAAACCCACTAAATCATTACACTGAACGATTTCCTTTAACAAAAACCAATGTTACTAAACCTATTCATTTTCCCTTGTGAGAAGTGGAATGCCCCCAAATTACCACATAACATCCCCTAAAAGAGAAATGGTCTCGACCGGTGACCCCAGGTCACAACCCCGTCGCCTTAGCTCTCCCTCAATTCCTTTTTTGGCGTTATTCAAAACGGACGCGTGTTACCGCAGCTCTGCAATATTACGGCCAAAATTACTGAGATTTTGATTTTTACCTTGGGGGACTAGTTGTCGTCTCATACTTGAAATAATCCTACTACTATACCATATCTATCTGGAATATATCCTGGTTATATACTGGATTTAATACGCTCTATGGTTCGGACCGGAATAAACGTAGACTTTACCGGCCGTCGGAGAGCTCTTATTTTAGTAGCCTTTTTTTGCCGCTATTTCGGTCATGTGATCTGTGTAGCGGGAACAAGGTAAACAAAGGCGGCATTGACGCAACTGTGTTGCTGCTTTGACTGCCTTTGACTATGCGTGAGTTTGGTTTACTGTCTTTGTTGGCGGGTTTGCTTGCTAACATTACATGTTTGGTGTATTATTTTATTATAAGCTGTGGTATACTTAATAAATAGGTCAAAACGTGTTTAAAAAATTTTTTTTCTTTTTTTTTTTGTCTTTAAATCGTTCGTGACTCCATTACCGAGTTTGGTTTTTTGTGTCTTACTTGTGCCGTCTGGAGACCTCACGGCAAAAAACCGCTTGTTATTTTTTCTTTAACTGTTTTTTGCTCACTCATTCCTAAGTCTATCAGCTCCCTCGTCACCCCCTCATTTGCTCAAATTCATTTGCTTTCGCTTTCCTTCCACTCCTGTTCCATTCCTGAATGGTATCCCCTCCCCTTTGTGCAATCACAGGCATGTTCCCTCCCCCGCACACCTGTGGCCCTCTTCTGTCTTGACTGTCGGAGGTTCAATGGGTGAAACATTGACATGGTACCCGCTCCGTGTTGCGTACACAGGGAGGGGGGGGTTAGTCGGCTCCGTTCCCGGGGTGCGTCAAGTCAGCCGCTCTGCTATTGGGTGCTCCCAAGGGGTAAGCTAAGCTTCGGCTAACTCTTTCGCGAACGCTGATGGGGTTGGCTTCGGGCCCGCCTCCTCAGCGCATCTATCGCCGCTAGCGCTCGCCTGGTTCAGCCTAGGGGCTGCTCCGGTGCAGGCCAGCACTGTCTGCCTGCCAATCCACCAGGGGATTGGGCGGCGCTGACATTCCGGTGTTGGTGAGAGGTGATGGTGGGGCCCTGGTCGCCCGGGGTTGATCACCCATCTCCGTTGTGTTATCCCACACCTAATGTGGTGCGGACCAAGGGGGTTCTTCTGTTTCACTTCCTAAATTCTAACCGCTCTACTTTCAGCCATTATTCTGGGTAATGTCCTCGGCAAAACCCTGGGCGCTGGCTTCGTATCCCCCTGCGGAACGCCGCAGGTGTTGACGATCTCGCTGCACCCCGCATCTCTAAACCTGGCTAGTCATGCATTTCCTCCCAGCAGGCGCCGTACGCTGCACCCGGTCCTTCGGGGCTTGGCATAGCGAGCGTTGCTCCGCTGGGTGGGCTTCCTCCGCAGATGCCCCAGCTTACTAGTTCGGCTCAGGCCTCCATGCGGGTACGGCTGCTGTGGTTGCTAGTGGTGGTCCGCCGCAACCTGTTTCCCCGGCGGGTCCGCCCATGGTGGGGTACCCTGTGGGTGCCCCTCCACTGGCGTTCCTACGGGGACCTTCGTGGCCTACCCCCGCGTGGACTCAGTACCCTCGCAGCGTGCCTTCTCAGTTTACGCTGCAATCCCCATTGACGTGACTTATCCACCCCAGTCGTGCTGGACTTCTGGTCTGGTCATCTTGTATGTCCTTTCCGACCGGGGGCTCCCGCTCGTCGTGAGCCCCTCCAGCTATAGTCCTTCCGCGCCCTCCTCCGTCGGCTGCCCAGCCGCCTGCACCATTTGCTGTCGGGGCTGCTGCTGCCCTCTTTCGAGCGGGGCATTGCGCCGCACTGCAGCGGAGTCTCCCTTCGTGGGGCGCCAACGGGTCACTGCTGCTTGTTACGCCTGGTACCAAATTCCGGTGCAGTTCGTTGGGTAACCTTCCACTACCGTTCGGCTTATGTGCCTGGGACTTGTGGTGTCGACCCCATGCCTTCTCGGCCTTTACCCTCGTCAGGGTCGATAGTTTGGGTTGGGTGTCAGGAGCCTTTGGCTCCTGCTTACCATCCTCGTGCCCATCGGCCCTTGGTCCCTGTGGGGAGGCCCTGGTGTCGCCGCCCAGGTGGCCGCGCCTGGCCACCGCCTTCTGTCCTGTGGCCGTTTTATTTAGCCGCCGTCATCGGCGTTGATTTCCGTGTTACCGTTTATCCCCCGTCGTTGGCGTGGATTTTCCGGGCTTAACCACAGCATCTGTCTCCTCTTACGGGGGCGGTTGCTGCTCCTAGGGGTTGTTTTTGCCCCACTTCCATGTTGTTGACTTTCAACTCTCGTCGCCGCGAACCTGTCTCCCTTGCGTGGATGGTCGTCTCCGCCTTGGCTCTCGGGCATCCTTCAGGGATTCTGTAGGTCTCGGTGGGTTTCTCTTGGATCTACTCCCAGTCTGCTCTTGGCAGGGGCTACCCTACGTTGCGGCCTATCTTCAGTGGCTTCACCCTGGCTGGCAGGGTCGCCTTTCCTTGGTGTGAGAGCCCTCTCAGCCTTGTGTAGTCCCATGGGTTACCGCGTCCATTCTCTGACCTTGCTCTAGCTTTATCATGCAGGGTCCCCCTACGGGGTTCTCCTGCCTTGCCTTGTGGGCCCTTACCGCCTCGGCTGGGCATGGGGCCATCCTGCCGTGCTCGCCGTGCACTTCGTTCGAGATCCGACCTTACCTTTATATTCACTCGTCTCCCGCTCCCTTCTCCCATGGGCTTTCAGCTCTGGGTCGCCGGCGCTTCGGTCGCTGCTTCGTTGGCGGCTGCTGTTGCTGCCCCCGGTAGCCTAGCTCCTCGTGTTGCTAGCCCGGGTCCGTTTCCCTGGTCAACCCATCAGGTACTTGAGGCCTCTGGTCTCTTCTGTCTGCCAGTTAGCGCTGGGCCATCTATGCCTTGCTGTCCGGGCTCATAGGCTCTGGGTTAGGCTTACTGCTACCTACCTGGTCCGCTGTCTCCCTCGTGGGGAGCTGGACTCTTGCTATGATGCAGCTTCGCTGCTCCCCTCCTGGGGATCAACTGGGCCTAGCGCCGCTTTCGAGTCGGGCCTAGTGACATTTGCCGTCCGGCGTAGTCTCTGTTCCCCTTGGGGTCTAGACCGTGTTTTTCTGGCCTGGTCTTTACGCTGGTCTTTGGGTCTTTAGCCCCTGACGTTCCCCTTTTGTAGGGCTCGTTGCCTATAGCCTGGCGGTCTTTGACTTCGCCTTGGCCTATTCGTGGGGCTGTTCACATTCATTCGCCCGTTAAAAAAGCTTAGCTTCTCTACTTTAGACCCTTCACTCCATTTCCGGGTAGCTGGCCCTGGGTGCTTCCACAGCAGCTTGCTTTGCCTCTTGTCGGCCTGGCCTAGGCTGATGCCCTGCTGCTTTTGTGTATTACCCCCTTGGCCCCCTTCGTGTTTTATGAGGCCCTGTGCCTATGCCCGTCTGGCGTGGCCCCTCCAGGGGCTTCACTGGGCAGGCTCAGGCCTGGGGTAGGTGCTCTAGGTGTCCTTCTCCCTGGCCTTACACCCCGTATGGGGAATTTGATCGTTGCGCCTTGGCTTCCTTCCTTGCCCTCTGTGCTCACTTTTGTGCGGGCGCGGGACCTCGGCCTACATGCCGGCTGGTGCCCTCGGGGCCTAGCCGGCCTTGCCGGTCTCGGGCTTTGTTATTCTCCTTGAACGCTGTGATCTCGGGTCCCTCGGGCTTTGGCTCCCACCCAGGTTGGTAGGCCCTCTGCCCCTCTTGGGCTCTGTTTGTCGCCCTGTGCGTTTGGTTGGCTCTGTTGCCCTAACCTTACCCGCGCTCCCAGCCTAACTCCTACCCTTGAGGTCTTCTTTCGACTTCGCCTGTGGATTCCGCCTACTGTTGGGTCGGTTCTTGACCGTGGATCCTTCTCTCTCCCGTTTGTTCGGGAGTTAGGGGCTGGCTTTGACAGCTCTCGCACACTCCTTTGGCTCCCAGCTGACTACCCTTGTCCGCTGTCTCCCCCTCGTTGGGCCTGGACCCGGGTTTTGGGTCGGCTCGACGAGCCCCCTTTGGGGCTCGTCGCACGGGCTTAGCGTCGGCTTGTTCGGCCTATGTTGGGGGCTCTTCCGATCTCTAGCGTTGGGGCTCGTCTGGGCCTAACGCAGGGTTGTGCTCCCGATTCGTGGGGGTCTGTCTTAGGGGTTCCCCCCCTCCCCTCCAGCGGTTTTTCAGGCTTCCGTTGTTCGATCTCTTCACCTTCGGGTTTCTTGCCACGCCTATCTGTCTCAACTGTGCTGCGTAGTGGGAATCCCTATCCCCGCTACTGGGTAGTCCCAGTTGGTGGGTTCTCAGAACTCGCCTTCACGTGCTTTTCTCAGTTGTTCTTGGCAGTTTGACTTGGGCTTGTCTCCCGCCGTGCCTTGCGACTGGTCTTTGTGCTTTTTCCCCTTCGTACCCCTCGGGCCTGGGGGCACGTTCGATTGCTCTGGGGCTCCTGTCTTAACGACCTGGGAGCCCTTGACATGGTGGTCTGCCCACTTCCGAGTTTACTGGGGATTTTAATCCCCTCTATCCTAGTCGGGGGAAAGGTGGTCACCTTGACCTAACTTTAAAGTTGTTGGGATCTTCTCTGGTCCCGGTTGGGAATGTCTCTGGGCGTAAACCCCCGCTGTGAGTCAGTCTTCTTCTCCATTTCTTACGTCTCGAGTTTGGTTGACGATTGTTTACTTTAGCCTTTTCTCTCTGCTTTGGTGATCCTTAATCGGGATCTCGCCGTTCGGGTAGCACTTCTCCCGGTGGCTCTCCTCTTCACTTTCCTTCTCCTCGGGAGATATGGTGTCGAAGCCGCTATGCTGCCCGCTGACCTCTTCTTGGTGGCACCTTAGCCCGTGGGGCCGGAGTTTGGCTAAGCAGCTACTTGTTTGCCTCCTCATTACCGATTTGTCGTTCGGCCAAGAAGTTTCATGTATTGGATCATTCTTGTTTCTTTCTACGACTCTTTGTCACCTGCTCTCTGCTTGCAGTCGCTACTGGTTAGACTTCTGCTAGGGCTTTCCCGAGCAGTTAGTGAGCTCTCAGCTCGGTCGCCTCGGGTCCCTCTCGCGGCCGACTCGTGTTTCGGGGCTAACCTCTGGGTTCTCCCCTTTCCTGGTAGAACTTCCTCGGTGTTTTACCCGCTTTGTCTACTTTCGGGCAGGTTTGACTCTGGCCCGATCTGGTGAAGTGCTAGTTTATCATAATCTAGCTTTTTGAATGCTCTTCGGTTGCCCGGTTTCCTGGTGCGCGGCTCCCGGTATTGCGGAGTTCTGCCTTGTTCTTTCCTCGGTGGTTTCCTGTCTACCTCCGAGTCGAGGCCTGAATCGTCCCTCCACCTCTTGACTGTGACATTCTGAGGTGGGACTTTTCGCGTTATTTTGAGGCTTTGTTGGCTGTTTCCGTCATGCCGCTGTCTGGATTTTTTCGGTCGACTAGTTCAGCCTACCACAGCCTAGTTTGTTCGGTTCGTCCTTCGGTGGCCGTTGGTTCGTTCCATTGGACTCCTGCAAGGCGTCCGTTTCCGACCCGAGCTAGATCCCTCTTGGGGTCTGAGTTCTATTCTATCGGCGAGTCCCTTGGCGAAGCCCCCAATCGTCCCTTGGGTGCGGCGTCGCTCTAGCCCTCCTTTATTACTCTTTCGGGTCCCTTTTCCCCGGCTGGAGTAGCCTCTGAGATTCCTTCTCCTTGTAGCCTCTTCCTCCGGGTCAGGGTCGGGGACTTTTCCTCCAGGCCCTCCACGGGGCTGGGCCTTTAGCCTTCTTTCAGTCTCTCTACCTTAATCTCCCCCGGGCCTCTCTCCGCGGGGTGCTTCTGTTGTGCTCTGATCGGACCCCTCTCTAGTGGGCCCGCTCCTCTGTTTTTGGGAGTTAGGCTTCTTTGCCCCGCTTCTTTACGCGGGTCCGCCTTGCAACTTCCTGGTTCCTTCCCGGATCCTCAGTTGTTCGCAAGGCTTTGAGGCCTTGTTTCCCTCCGTCTTGCCGCGGGGTGCTTCTGACCCTTTGTCCAAGGCCTATGAGGCGCACTCCAGTCTCTGTCGAGCTCTCTTTCTCTCCCCTATTCCTTAGGCTTGGGATTTTCTCCTGCGGGATTCGCGGCTCTGTCCATCCTCCAAAAACTTTGGCCAGGTCCTTTACTCACATGCTAAGTCTGAGGTCGCTCTTTACTTCACCCCTGGGTACTTTACTCCACTATCTAGTTATTTATTGGCTTCCTGCTTTTAGGAATCTATAGTCCATGTGTTTTTTTGGCTCTGGCGTTTTTTGGTCTACCTTTGACTGCTCTCTATGGCTGCTCTTTGAAATATCATGCTACACCTCCGACTGAGTGTGCTATTCTGGTGTTGATTGAAAATATTCATTCAACGGGGGTTCAATGCTAGTTTCCGTCAACATTGTGTGTAAAGGAAATCTTCAGGTAATGATTATATTCAAAACCATTATGTTTTTATAAATCATCTAACTGAGCCTGATTTCCTTTCCAATGTTGACTTCCCACTTCCATGCCAGCCCCCCCACAGCATTGGGAAAAAAAAATATGTACACGCTGTCCGTGTGGGGCTGAGCCAAAACGGATTCAGGGAGAAGCTAAGGTCGACGAGGTGTGACCTTGGGTCACTGTCTAGACCATTTCCTCTTTTAGGGTGTTTTATGTAATTTTGGGGCATTCCACTTCTCAGAAGGGATATGCCATAGGTTTCAGTCAACATTGAAGTAAATCAGGCTTCATTTAGATGATTTATAAACCATAATGTGTTTTTTTTGAATAAAATTTTACAGAGTTGTTGAAACGAACAAGTAATTATAGAAAGTTTTCACAAAGTTAATACAATACTAGAATTCGGGGTCTCGGCGTTCGTCGCGTTTCTCGGCTTCTCCTTCGCTATATTCAAATGAACTAATCGGAGATACGTTAAGAAAGGTTGCTCTAGTTTAAATACCGACCTTATGAATTTAGAGATTTAATAAAAGCTTTACCAGAATGGGGGGGCTATTCCATGTCAACCTCGAGATGTGCACCGCAGCATGTCATGGATTTTTTTTTCTTTTTTGGTGTGATGATAGTATGATAAAATTACAATCCTGAAATTTTGAGCTTCATACTGCCTTTCTTTGTACCTCATCAGAATTCAGAATTCAAGGTGGTCAATCACCAAAATGCTGTGTAGTGTCGAAAGACAACCTTTGAAAGGCCAGAAAACTCTTGTAATGGAAACCCTCCCAGAACTTTGAAAATCCACTATCTGGGTATTTTTTGGTTGTAGAATTCAAATCTGCTTCCAAAAGGTATAGCTCCTTTAAACTTTTAAAGTTATTTGGGGGGGGGGTAAAATGCACATAATCTTTCATCTGTGACCAAGTTTGGGTGGGGGGTCAGAACTCCACAATACCAATATTTTTGTACTGTCCATTTTTTTTGTGAAGCTGAGTCCATCCCACTGCAGGACTTTCTACCATTACATAGTAAAATTATTCGGTAATATAATTGAGTCACAGCCCATTGAAAACCTAAGTATGCTTTTACATATATGACCCACCCCGGAAATGAATGTGACATTCCAACAGCCCCCTCCTACTCAGATATGTTTAAGATACATCACAAAGAAACTATTCTTGAAGAACAGCTTTGGTGTTTGGATGTCTTCATTGTTTCAACACACACTTTTGTTGATATCCCATAGATTGCATATGGTGATATACACTGTGCATGTCCAATGACCTCTGGGTTCACGTATACCTTTGTGTGGTAACTTTGAGTGGTGTATTTTGTTGTGAAAAAAGGAATACACCGAGCTAGTTCTTCTTTCAAGGAAGTTGTTTAATGATTTATCTTCAACATATCTGAAGTAGACGGGTGGTGTCGAATGTCAACATTGGTTTTCATGGGGTCAAAATGTGTCAATAAAGTATAATTTTTTCCCATTTTCAATGGGCGTAACCTCATTTATTTCTTTCTAATGTGTTCATAATTGTAATTGGTTTAAAGTTCTACTATGTAACAACCTCTGATTGACTAAAATATGGCACTAAATTATTCTTACTTTTGGAGTAATGAACCCCCAACTTGGCCCCAATGAACAAAGGTGCATATTTTACGCCTCATTAACTCCAAAGTAAACTAATTCTACTATGAATTTTTCTGATGCCAGATTTGAATTCTACACCAAATATTACCCCTAAATATGAATTTCAAAGTTTTGGAGGGCTCCAGTACTAATCTGTGACCCTCTCAACGTAGTCCTTTCAGCATCGGGGAGGCACTTTGAGGTTTACCCCCCTAAATTTTCCAATTGCTCTAGCGGGAAAAAACTATGAGTTTATGACGCTCAAAATTTCCGAATTTTCTTATCTCATCAATGTCTACTACCACACTAAATCGCAAAAAGTCCATGGTGTGCTGCGGTGCACATCTCGAATTTGACATGGAATGGCCCGGTGGAAAAGGTACGACGTTGATACCTTCCTGTTAACCATTTTGTAATTTTGTCTTTGCGAGTCCACTAAATGTTATTTTATACTGCCTTGTAGTCATATTTACTAGAAAAATGTAGTTGTAGTGTTTGCACATTAAATAAATGCCAAGTCCTTTTTATTCCCAGGGCTTAAAAAGCCATAGGGGATATTGTGATTGTGGGCATTCCTTTGTAGTGTGTGTGTTTTCACATTTTTGGTGTTAGGTTAACTTGGTTATGGGTTTGCTGTTAGGTTTACTAACACTGTGGCCTTGTACAGATCCCAATGGTCTAGATCTGACAAAACTGTGTAATGTTGTAGTTGTGGGGGATGCAAGTAATCCCATGCACTGTGTCCATCATTATCTGTGCATATAAAGCTAATTTTGCATATTTGCTCTGATTTGCTCATTACTTAAGTTGAACGTCTACCAGATCCCAATGTCCCAAATTTGACAAAACTGGTATGGGGTAGTGGTCGATGCAGTAATGCCCATGCAACTATCAGCATTAATCTGTGCATAGTAATGAGTTCATTTTGCATAGTGTTTCCCCTGCAAGTTTGCTCCCTGCCAAGAGGAATTTTTTGCAAGTTTTACTTGCAGTTTTTTGTCATTTTAACCAGCAGCACAGATTCTGCTTCATACTGATTGCGAAATCAATTTGTATCATGGCATAGACCTAATAACAGAGAGTCGAAACCCAGCTAGGAGAATGCTGATGCGGTGGAATATGATTAGCCCTTCTATGACTGATAGTCCACCACAGACTGCATAACCTTGTGTGTGTGATCTGTGCTGGGACTCAGTGGAGTTGAAGTTGAACTTCTCAGTGTGTGTACACTGGTTCTGACCACAGTAGGTTTCACAACCAACAGCTTCATGTTACTGTTGGCAAAAAAATGTTACTTGCTGTGTAAAAATTGCATCTTATTTTAAATGTTCTTTAAATTGGTGTGATAAATTAAGTTGAAATATTCAGTGAAGTAGAAGACATTACAGCATTTATTGTGGGTTTTAATTATGTTGATTCTTGTTTGCAAAATTTGAATGTAAAATATAAATATTTCATTTTTTGGGGTCCATCAAAACCATAGCGCTGTGATGACAGGTTACAATCTAAACATGTTTTTTCATGTTTTGCCTGATTTAGTCAACTGGATGTGGAAGGAACAGATGTCCCTGATCCTACAGATGACTTGAAGCCATGTAACAGTAGCATGAAAGATGACCTGATGGATGGCATGGATGTTAATGATAAGGTATGGCTCAGAGGAGGTTTTACAACTACCCCAGAATGCAATAGGATGGAGAAATTACACCTTAATGGGATCATGTGACCTCACATGCCTTTACCTAACATATTAAAAATCTGAATTTTAGTGTCTTTTTCAGTACAGAATTTTTTTGTGCTACTATGCATTTTCCACAGTTTCTCGCTGGAAAAGGATTTTTCATTGTGCAGGAAAATGACAAAAACTTTTCCTGACTTTACTTGCGAGAAATGATAAATTCTCCAAGGACAATAGCACAAACATGTACTTCACATGCAGGCATATCAACAAAAACAGCTGATTTTTACCTGCACTGTAAGTTGCTGACAGTTTGGGTATTAAAAGATCAGGTTATCAACCATATTTGGAAACCTGTTTTGTTCGTATCATCTGAAGAAACATTTCTTGTGACCTTAAAATTTCCTGGGTTATGAGAAAAGTATGAGTTTCCTTCTGATGACAAAATCTTAGCTTTTATGAGGTGAGGGGTGGACATGGCTGTCAATTGGGTCACCCATGTTAAATAGATGTAAACAATCAAGCCTTTTAACTTGTTACTGACAATACCATGATTCATACTCTACTTATTTGGTTTGCTTACAGGATGAGTCAATGTCTTCATTCCCACCATCTAGAACTAATTCACCAGCTCCAAATAAACCAAAACCAGATGTCAATGCAATAAGTAAGTATCTAGAAGTATTTAAAGAATATTTTAGCATCAAGGGTAAAACATTTGAAAAATCTAAGTTCCCTTCTGGGAGGGCGGGTTGGTGAAGTGGCTCATCCTCTCGCCTTTCACCAATACAGCTCGGGATTGATTCCCTGCGGAGCCAGTGCCGTACTTGATTTTGGTTGCTTATTCATACCCGTCCTCACAGGTTTTCTCAGAGAACTTTGGTTTCTTCCTGCATCTAAAATCAGACTTATCCATAAAGCCTTCCTTGTCGTTCTGGATTTACTCGTTGTGTAGTACCAGCCTAACGTGCTCCACAGCAGCACCCTGAGCACTTCGGTGGATTTGTTGCTTGTTATAAAAAATTCAATATTATTATTATGTCCCATCTACTTTACCTTTATTCTTGCTGCCCTTCATTCATGCACTGAATCAATCATGTTGTCTTTCATGTCCTTACTCTGTGGACTTCACTGATGTATGCATTTTTGTGTCTGAGGGGTGTGCACACACATTTAAGGATTTTTTTGCCACTTTCAGGAATTGTTAGTGGTACTAATTGGCATCTCTGTAATTAAATATTTACTTTAGTATATGCTAAGTAGATAGGCCATAAGATCATGCTTACAGTAATTTTGTTATGTTTGATTGTGAGTTTTTGGGCATCACAGGTTAAACATTGTGTTGTTGACATGATGATTGAACTGAGAGTGATAGACTTTGATTCCCCATGAAAACCAAAGTCAGTGCTAACCTTCTACTGAGATCAGCAACACAATTAACCTGTAGCATGTTCACATCTGTTGTAATTTTCTAGCTCTTTACATACCCAACCAACCTCTCTCTAGCCCTCTCCAAAATTTACCCATAATCAGGATTTTTTTCATATCATACGAAATATAAGAGCATCTTTGAATTTCAAATGCTTTATTGCTAAGTTTTGGCCCGACAATAAAGAGTGGCTTAAGTTATTGCAGGGTGACCACTTTAATTACAGACAGTATATTCTATTCTTTAGCTTAATGTTGTGATTCTTTTGTTGTAGTGAATGTGAAGCAGTTTCATTTTCACTGCAAGTCGTTTCGCGCTGTGTAATCGTATAAACAAGCGTTATCTAATATAATGCATTATTTGCCTATTTTACAGTACCATGTGAGCCAGGCAAACTACCGTTCCCACCTGCGCCAGATCTTAACACAAGATTAAGACGATTGGTGGCCACCTTCCAACGCAACCACAAGAGGCAGCAGATGAAATTAGCCAAGAGAGAAAGGGTGAGCTAGAGTACAGTTGAAAGGTTTTGCACATATAAGCCGGATTTGTCTTGCCCTGACTTCGACAACACCCAAATGGTGTCTATAAAAAACATGGCAGAGTGGGATAATTTTGCAAACAATGGTATCTAAAATAATGAATGGTGAAAAAATATTAGCCTGTGGAATGCTCTGTGTTTGATATGCATTTTAATTCTTCTGAGATTGGAAGCCATTCAATAGAGGGCTTGCGGAAGACATTGGGAAGACATTTGAAGGAGCTCAGCCTTTTGAGCCTAGAGCATATCATAGTATGTTTAAAGAAAACATTCTGTTCTTCAAAGCTTTCATGACATGACTGCCCTTTCTCCTCTAGGATCATTTTCCATTCATCTGAATTGTATTCTTTAAGAGCACCACAATGTTTTATAAGTAACCATAATGACACAATATGGCACAATTGTGTTGAGGGGTCGTTAAATTCTAATACTTTACCTTAAGCCATTACTGTAACCAAACTTGGTTCTTTTTTTGGCGTATATCTAGGGCTGTGACATATTCCCGGGTACCCGCCCGTTTACGTCTTACCCGGGACAGAATTTATCGAGCGGGTTTCCCGAACGTCACTTTTAAAAAAATATAAGTTTAAAATTTTACATTTCTTTTACTACTCACGAGTCTCACGAACATATTACATACCTTAATAAAACATAAAAAAAAATTTATCCATTAATGTATACCCAGATTTGATGCAAACGTTGATATTTATCGCTTGATGGAAAGTTGTTGACGCTGTATTAACCGCAAATCGCAATACAACATTACCTAGGCTACAGCACATTGCATATTTCTTGATGCCTCCACACTCCCTTGATGGAAAATTCCATTCACCGCGTGGTTGTTTAGGTCGGCTCGTTAAGTGGTAATAGCTGTACTACGGGCTGTGTTTACGTCAATCTCAGCCGATTTGTTCAGCTGACCGGCGTGTTCCACGATCGGTTTTTACGTTGTGAATGGCGTTAGGATGAAATAAAGTTTAAATAAAAAGTACACGATTTGTAGTAAATAAAGAGTTCTTCTTATGAATTACATAGAACAGGTGTATTTTCATCGCTGTTAACTTCAAAACATGGAAATATTTGAAGGTATGTATTGTCAGGGAGATTTTTTTTCTTCTAAACTTGGTGCCGAATTTTGCACTCAGGAGTTTCGGGTACCCGGGTACTCGCCCGAAAATCATAACGAGTACCCGGGAACGTCATTACCCGTTAGGTCACAGCCCTACGTATATCAGATTTAGTGCTATACAAGATCATTATCTCCTTAGATTTTAAATAAATTTGATTATTTAAGGAATTTTTCTATCCATGTAAATGTATATTTGAATTTAATGTTGCAAGTTGCTATGTTGTTGTAATTTGTATTTGAATTGAATATTTTACCTTTCACGCCTTCCATATACCTTTTGTTTAGGACATATATTCAAGGGAGCCCGGCTTGTAAGCCTTTTAGCCTGTATCAGGGTTTCCCCTTTTCAGGGTTGTACAATAAACAAAGTAAACTAAACCCAAGTGTTTTTCCTTTTCAGAGGGAACATGTGAAGAAGATCAGATTTGAAGAACAATTGAGACAGAGAGAACTCCGGAAGCTTGAGCACGCACAAAAGTAAGTTGGAACTTTTTGCTGATTCGCCTTGTGTTCCAACTTGGTAAGGCGCATTTTTTGCAGTGTGTAAATTGTGTCCCAATTCGTAATGTCTTTGCCTTGTGTTGTTGTGCAGGACATGTGAAGTTTTAAAATGTGTATTTGAGTGAATATTAAAAGGATAAGGACATAGTCAGGGAAGGATGAAAGCTTTAAAGGGGGGTGACCTGATTGACAACCCATCCCCCTACTTTACTCCATCAAAATTGCAATTTTGTTATCAGAAGGAAGTTCATATTTTCTCATTACTTGGTGAAATTTAAAGCCCAGGAAATATTTCCTCTTGATGTTATGAACAGAAACGTTTTCAAGTGTGGTATACCACATTTATTAACACACACTGTCCTATGGGCTAATTTAGTACAGATTTTTGTTTCTATTATCCAAACAGCCGGATGGATTTAACTCAAAATTTGTAATGCAGAGATGCAACTTTTCCATAAATTTCCGGATTTGGGGCCATTTTTATAAAAAAATTCCGGAAATGTAAAAAAAAAAAAAATAAATTTCAGAGATTAAATTGTTCATGATAAAGGTATAACTGCATCAGAAACACAAGTTTTAAGTACCAATTTATTTTGTAGAAGGGGTCTTGTACCCCAAAATTGCATAAGAAAATATATTCAGGAAATGGGACTGCTCCTCTGTTACATCTCTGGTAATGAGATGATTTCAGTGATATGCTTCCATGTGAAGGGAAAACATAAGAAAATTTGGACCATGATCAGGTCACCCATCTTTTAACAAAAGTCAATCTTGTGCAAATTTATAAGATGTTGACAGTGTTTAACATGGTGTTATAGTAAAATAAAAAACTGAAAGAATTATGGATCTGAAAAATGAACAACTTTTCACCCTTGGCAAATCCATAAATACAAATAATATTGATTCATGTTGTCTCTTTGTGGTAGATGGTCAAGGAGGGAAGAGGCCGACTTTTACCGCATCCTGGCAGCCTACGGTGTCGAGATTGATCCCGCCACGGGCAAGTATGACTGGACCAACTTCAAGAAGCTGGCCAAGCTGGAGAAGAAGTACGATGAGCGGATGCAAGAGTATTACGAGCACTTCAGAGTGATGTGTCTCAAGGTGTGCAAGAAGGATAATCTCTTGCCACCAGACTGGGGTAAGTTGGCTAAGTTAATGCAGGTGTCAGTATAGCCTTTCATCAAGGCATTGTGCTTTATTTTGTATTTCCTACAGTAGCCCTGTACACGATGTGGTATAGCGCACTTTCACGGTGAGTCTCTTGAACATCGCCTTTCCGTATTTATTTTGTGTGTTTTTTTTATTTATTTTTCGGGATAAATCTTCCGTAAATTTTCCTGGGAACTGATTGGGCAATACATAGAAAGGTGCCGTATGAATACATTGCGGTCAAACAAATGTGATACTACCCTCTGGCGGCATTGTTTTATGTTACTGTCGGGCATTTGTCTTGTGGTAAAAGAAAGGGTTCAGTTGAAAGATAATCTTAGCTCGAGCAATCAATTAGTTGGTAGAATCCCCCATATGATGACCACATAATACTTTGAATGACACATTATGCTTGCACAAAACTATCCCTATTTGCGCAGAGGCCTCACTTCGCTCGGCCGAAGGCTTTGCCTTCGTCAGCGCCTCCGGCGATCCTGGTTGAGGCGTCTTTGACCAAGACTAGTGTCAATATGAAGCTTCAACCCACCTTCACCATGACAAATTTAATTTATAGTGGATGGGATTGGGTGCCTTTTGTACAGTTGGATAGAAATTTTGTTGCTTTGACAACTTTAAAATCAAGCAAATAATTTTCATTGAACATGAATTAAGTGTTTGATTATTCATTAAATTTTGTTCTATGGTGGACCTCGCATTAAGCCAGAAGCAGAAACACATTGTGCAATACGCAGAATGTTGCTTAGTGAATGTCACGATGGTGCATTATTTTTTCAATATGTGATTTATGGAAGGCACATGTTCACCCTCCACAACTAGCTTTATAGATATTTTTGTCCCCGACTCACTGGTGCATTCTAAATTACGTCTCACAATTAAACTGTCAAGATCTTCCCAGATATATTGTACAAAGGAGTTTAAAAAGCCTAAACTGTTTGAGTGTTTCCACACATAGACTGTAGCATGATTTTGTTATATTCCAGAATGGTGGTTTGAAAGAAATTTTTGTTTTTCACTGTTGACTTTTGTCATCTCAGATAAGCGGCCACCACCAGAGTTCACAATAGAAGAGATCTCGGAGGAGAGAGCTAACAAATGTTTACACAGAATAGACTTGCTGCTAAAAATCCGCAACGAAATATTACCGCACCCGGACAGGGACAGACGCTTGAAGAGATGTAGGCGCAGCATGGAACTACCAGAATGGTGGGAACCAGGCAAGCATGACAGAGATCTTATCATTGGTACTGCTAGGTAGGTTACTGTGTCAGCTACATATTCATTTCTGTAGAGTTCACTAGCTCATAACTAGCAATAACTTTTTGATGACAAAGAAAATAGTAAATAAAGGGATCAATAAGTGGTTCATAATTTTAAGGAAATATATGGAGATGGTTCTGTGACGGATCTGTATTTGCTTTGTCTGCATTCAAGTCTGCACCTATTTGTTTGGCCTGTTTGAAAATTTGATTTTTTGCTTAAAAAAAGTTGAGATTTTTATATCATCTGAACCGTTAGCCTTAGTAATCCATGTGTACCAAATCTTTTACCAAATCCTCTTTACCAAAAAATTTAAGAATTCACCATTTTGTATTTTCTGTCCGTAAACGGACAGAAATTACAGCACAGTGGTCTATGGGACCGTGGGAAACAAACATTTACTCATAACACAAAACCGCAAGATCGGGATCAACTCAAATTTTGTGAATAAGCTTTTCTCAAGGATATCTAGTGAACCATGAATAAAACAGAAGGTGCTGGAATCACGAAATGCACCTTTAAATAAAGACTGATGGATGTCTGTTGACCTAGACAGTTAACAGAGTCAAGTTCACAATGGGGTGAAACTTGAAGTATGGATCAACTTCTTGAGCAATTAAAATTTACACAGTATGTGTGGCATCCTTCAACAAACTTGTGCACCTCATTGTGTTACAGCCATTAAAAATCTCTTCATAACAATTAAATCCTCTCATTGGGAGAGGATTGGTAGCCTTTTGATAAAAATCAAGGAACCTTTCCTTAGCCTTAGCCTTAGATATGTGGTTATAAAATACACCTGTTGTATGTGCCACCAAATAGAATTCTATGGCATTTCATCTAATAATGTCTTTGCCCACACTGTAGAAAGCATTTATGACTGGAAAATATTTATACAAGTGCTTGTTTTATGGCTCTAAAATAGTTGGACAGTTGATGTGCAAAATGAGGTATATGTTGGAATGCATTTGTTCCCAGATTTGCTGTAACATGAACACTATCAAAATGGGTGCCTGCTCCCAGGAAGTGTTGACAGTCGTCAGAGAGGTTGTGACAATCGAAAGATTGTTTCTCTGTTACTGGAAATCTTGAAAAAGAGCGCATTACCTTACTTACTAAATGCAGTGTTATGCACCACACATTCCAGGGAACCAGTTGTACATGTTTTGAAATAATCCTTGGAAATAAAGGATAACAATAAATGCTTGTATACTTTTGTTGCAGATACGGCATTAATCGCACCGAGTCACAGTTGCAGATGATGAATGACCCTGAGCTGACCTTTCAGGAGCTGAAAGAGCGGTATCCGAAGTGGCACCTTCCGGCATCTGCCTTCTTCCCACCCGCTCCACCTAAGACTGTTAAGAAGGAGAAGACGGAGAAAGACACCCCTGCATCTGGTGCTGATGGTACTGATGTAGCATCGACCAGTGTACCACAGGAATCGACAGCAAGTGACGTGAAACAAGAGGTGGTGGATCCTGATACTGGGGAGGGTTCGAATCCCATTGGTGCTGCTGATGCTATTCAGCCCAAACATGAACCAGAAGGCAGCTCAGAGAGAATGGGTGATACCGAGAGAATGGACGAGTCTCAGGGATCCTCTCAGTCGTCCCTGAGTGGACTAGAAAATTCTGAGAACATGTCTCAGGAGGTATCTAATCTTGCAATGACAACTCAAGAAAATGAGTCGCCACAGGACACGCCAAATTCTTCACAGAAATGTCTTGGTGCAGGATCTATGCACGATCCATCTGGTTCATCCTTGGACACGTTAACATCCTCCCAAGATGTTAGTCAATCAGTGCAGGATGCTTCTCAAGATGGTGTGATAAGCGAAGAGAAAGCGGACGTGAAACCGGTAACAAACTCCGACATTAGTTATAATGGTGACGATAAAGAAAGAACTAGTGGTGAGTTAGATGGTGTTGCACAAGAGAACTCTGTAGACCCCCGAGAGATCTTGGGGCTGTATATAATCCAGATTGTAGTCAGGAGACGAATTCTGGTGATGCACCTGGTCCTCTGGAAGATCTTGAGACGGTGTACAATCCAGATGGCAGTCAGGAGATGAAGTCTAGTGGTGAACCTGGGATGGTAACGTCAGAGTTAAATGCAGCAGAGTTCCTTAGGTGGCCAAAGGTATGGTGGAATTGTAGCTTTTATTTTATTCATATAAAAATTTACAAACTTATTTAGAATAGACTTAAGAGTTGCATGACTTACTCAGCTTGAATCATAGTTGTTACAGTCATTTGGAACTCTAGAATAGATAGAGTTGACTCGTTGTGGTTTTAAACAGGGTTTTAGATATGATAAACAATACACACTAAATGTTTTTTTTTAAAAAAGGAGAGCAACATAATGCAAGGGACAACATTGATTCCCATGATGGCATGGAAGTTATTTAAAAAAAAAAAACTTTGCCCACTAGTGACAAGAAAATCTAAAAAAATGCCCCACTGTTAAAGACACTATCAGTGATTTTAAAAATATTTGAAATGTGCAGGAATAGCTTCAAAGTGAAGGATAAGTCTGTAGAATTCTCATAAGTTACCTTTTCCAGCTGTATAATTGACAGAAAAGGAAGAAAACGGCAGTGTTTCAAGATACGATTCCCCATTCAATTACGTGTTGTAGTAAGTGTCCGAACGGACAGTAATGACTAAAATCTCCGATTCTGTCCTTATTAGGTTGCTTCTGGTCTTCTCATTTGCAGGGTATGTTAGGATACCTGTACTTGTTACATACATGTAAAAATCTGATTTTTGATGATTTTTTCGATTTGCTGATTTAGCAAATCACTGATAGTGTCTTTAAGTAAAAAAAATCCCCTCCCACCTTTAAAACAAAAGTACACTTAAAAATGGAAATTTTAAAAAATCTGATCTCACCCAATCTTCCATGCCCTTCCATAACCATATCACAAGGTTTGGTTTTCCCAGAAAAAGTGGTAAAAATGGGCACAAACCCAGACATAACTAGAAGGGACTTGTATGAAGTTGGGCAAACATTAAAAGTAACAGTCATAATCTGTACATTGATTAATATTCACAAAAGATTGCCAAATACACTGATGCATATATATTGAATATGGTGGTGCCTTAACTGGGATCACCAAATATTGCAGAACCTTCACCAAATATGGCAGTGTCCAAATGTATGATATTGATGCACGAGCATGGGTATTTTCTCTAATGGGAAGATAATTGACCTACCTACCTTGCAGTCTGCTTGGAGGCTGATGTACTAAAGATTTAAGGGCAGATGCGTGGCTGAAAAAAAATGCCAAATTCCAGGGAACAAGATTGTAAAATTTCCCTTCAATTATTATTTGTTCTTTAAATAAATATTTCCCTCCAAATAGCAATATTTTCTATAATTCTGTTCCCGAGTTCACCACTTTTTCCAGGCAAGGTCGGATAGATGTAGGTCGAACTAATTTCTCTCCGATTAGACAAAAAAAAAACCAAGTTTGTCTCAGAAGAAATGTGAAAAATCACAATGCGAAATGCTTTTTTTTTTTAGAAAATGCTAATGCGAAATGTTTTATTTTAATGCATTTTTGACCCACTTTTTCAATTTTTCGGCCGCTTCGTGGCCGAATTTTCATTTTACTAATGTGTATAAAAGTTTTACAGCAGTTGGGCTAAAGAAATTCTCATCCTCTGTTTCTTTTCCCCACACAAGGATCGTGTAATTGTTCATCGCCTGGAGCAAGTCAGCCACTGTGTCCTGAAAGGAGAGTGGCCGGGCAGACGGCGGCATCACCATCACCATAACGATCCATCTGGACAAGGTCAGGGTGGACAGTCTGGTGATGGACGAGGTGATGGAATCGTCACACCAGCCGAGCATAACTATGCTGGAGATGAGGTGAGATATTAACTAGTGTATAAAATGTAGCCTGTGTCGTTAAGGTTGACTTGTGTCAGAAAATATTTTCAAGGTTATAAGGCGGTGTCATGATAAAGTAATAAATTGATGGTGTTATTGTGGAAAACATGCAGAGCCAGATGAGGGTTTGACATTCATGAATCTCTAAAGTACATTTTCAAAATTTTTTGGAG